>JAOVYU010000037.1:4292336-4311193 GCA_025674565.1 Synodontis membranacea | reverse complement strand
AAAGTCTGTTTGTGTTACTGACAAATCTAAAACAATTGGATTGTTTGTTTGTTTGTTTGTTTGTTTGTTTTCAGTACCCCAGATGGTGGAATGTTATGCCTCATTTGACCCAACAGATGGAGAGTGTGGTAATATTTTGGGGCAAGTGCCACTTGATGACTGTTGTATGAACCCTGCATATGGCTATCAGAATGAAGATGGTGTTTGCAACTCTTGCAGGTATGTTCTGCTTTAATTTCAGAGCTGCTGCTATTGTCCCGTAGTCCTTTATGTACTTTGGACTCAGCAAGTGACTAACTGATCCTACAAGCCTTTTCAGAAAAGTTTTGTTTTGATTACGAAACTGTTTAATTTGGCAGTGTTACATTATAAAACACACAATGTTTCATGTGGATCTTCCGTTAAAACATCAGGCTTTCTAATCTTTTATTTAAAATCAATGCATGATGAAGTGAATGAAGCTGATTGCAGCCCTGTGGTTTCTGTATCCACAATTTTATCCAACACATATAAGTATTTAATATATATTTGATATATGCTGTATTGTATTATGCACCTATAAGTACTTCTTTATAAAACTGATGCATTGTTGAATAGCCCAGCTTCTTGCTTGTTATGACATACCTCGATTTGTACCAGGTATTCACTCCACTGCATTAGTTGGAGGGTTAACCTTTACTTTTACCAAGGTGGCCTTGTTGCTGTCTATGTTCTGGGGTTACACATTGGCCTTCAAAATGCTCCAGTGGTGGGCTTTCAGCACTCTCCTCCAAGATAGAGCTCAAATGTAGAGAATGAATGAAAGTACATCAGGGTCTGTACATGTGAGGCACACCGTACTCATTGCACTGTCTTACAACTGTTCTATAGTTAATATCTCTGCTCTATGTTCCAATGCTGTGAGGCCAGTTATTCGCTCTTCTCCATGTAACTACTGTAAGCAAACTGTGTAGCATGTACAACTACAATAATCAGCAAACAAAACCAAAGTTCATCATTTGTGATTGTACCTTCTATGGGAAGCCATTCTTTAATGCCAACTTTAGAAAAGTGCTGTTACTATGTAAACATCAGTCTAAATCGGGGCACGTATTTTAACGCATGCTTTTCATTACACCAATGTTGTGTCCTTTAGTCAGCCTGTATTCTAAACCCATATCGACCCCTGAGTCACGGGAAGGTTACATTTGGCGTTAGTAAAACAGAATGAATCAAAGAGAAATGTTGTTTCCAAAATCATATTTATTATAAAATAGTGTCCCTTTACAATATATTTGCAGGCTTAATGTATAATGGCATTTGGATTGTCTTGGGAAAAAAAAAAAAAAAAAAAGCAGAGCTCAATAAATGAAATGTCCCTACCATTACCCAAAAAATGTACCAGAAGGTACAATTCATTGTTGGTATCTGAAGGATGGAGAAGAAATAAGCTGACATCATTATTTCCATTGAAATTAATATAATTCCACATTTATGTTTCTAATACACAGCTCAAAAAGGAAAGTTTCCTATGTTTTATTTGCAGTCTGTGATTTTCTGACTCCTACACAAGACCTACCTAATCTAATACATTAACAAAAAAAAAAACTTGTAAATACGCCTGAATAGGTTTTTTTTTTTTAATGTTTTTGCTAAATGTTTGCTCACAGATTTGCTTCATGGACCAAATGGTCCACCTGGAGTTCATGCTCAGTGACTTGTACTGAGGGAGTGCGGCAGAGACGACGTACCTGCTACGGCATTGGCAAGTGCACTGACCGTCAAAAACTAGGACAGATACAAACTGAGCCTTGTGAAGACATAAGCTGCTGTCCAGGTATGAAAATGAACAGAGGTATACAGTAGAAAACTACACTATATGGCCAACAATTTGTGGACACCTGACCATACCATTCACATGTACATGTTGAGCATCCCATTCCAGATTTGCTCCCCTGTTGCTGTTATAATAACCCCTAATAACATTTACCTTCTGAGAAGGTTTTCCACCAGATTTTGGACTGTGGGGATTTGTGCTCATTCAGCTACAATTAAACATTAGTGAGGCCAGGCACTGGTGTTGGGCAAGGAGGCCTAGTGCACAGTCGGCGTTCCAGTTCATCCCATTTCCAGCTCAGAAAGGTTGACATGGAGGCCACTCAAGTTCTTCCACTCCAACTTTGGCAAACTATGTCTTTATAGACCTGTCATTGTACACAGGAGCATTGTCATTCTGGAATAGGTTTGGACCCTGAAGGGAAATTTGTAATGTTACAGCATAAATAGCCATATTATAGGAATGTGTGCTGTCAACTTTGTGGCAACAGGTTGGGGAAGAGCCACATATAGGTATGATGGTCAGGCGTTCGCAATATTTTGGACCATATAATGTACAACTTAACTTTTTTTAACAACAAACATAAGTATGACAGTTTTTAACACCTGGATTTTATTTTAGAAAATGGAGAATGGACTGAGTGGAGTGAATGGGAGCCATGCTCAGTTACCTGTGAAAGAGGAATCAAAAAGAGGAAGAGGACCTGCACTAACCCACCTCCCAAATGTGGTGGTGTTTGCGAGGGACACAACGAGGAAACTGAAAATTGTGACACAAGGATTGTCTGCCCAAGTATAATAGCTTTAATTTCTCAGTGATGAATAACAAACATATTAACCATGTAAAGAATAAAACTCAACCGGCCATGCTGTTATAGAAAAGTAATCAATGACAAGGTTGAATATTTTCTAATAACAGCATGTACTGAAGTGCTTTATTCCACTTTATGGAACTTTATGCCACAGCCGTATGTCAGTGATTGAAATTATTTATTAAATAGCAAAAAAAACACATAATTCTTTTTAATTGTTTTTAGTTACATTAAATGAGCAATTTAGAGTAGCCAGTTGACCTAATTCGCATGTCTTTGGGATGTGCGAGTAAAAAAAGAGCACCTGGAAGAATCGCACGTAGGCATGGGGCAAAAATGCAAACTCTGCACAGAATGGCCCCTCTCTGCTGGCATGTTCAAACCCAGAGCATTCTTTCTTTGACAGTGCTTACCACTGCACCAGTTATTCCGCTACAATTTCACTCTATTGGAGGTCAAGAATAATATTTTGGTTAAGTGTTTTCAGGAATTTTGATATGGTCTTAACATGCTATTGTGTTTCTTCCCTAGTTCATGGGGGCTGGTCTACATGGGGCAACTGGGGTGCCTGTGCAGGGACATGTAAAGTAGAGGGGTCATCACCACCTCTACAGCAGAGAGACAGGTCATGTACAAACCCTCCGCCATCTTCTACCCCACGTGGCAATAATTGCCAAGGTTCAAGTACAGAGAGTCAACCCTGCACAGGACTGCCTTTTTGTGCAGGTGACACGTGTCAGGAGATTATTCTACACTTCTGTTCTTTCAGCCCATGAAAGATTTGTTACTTCAACTGAGAGATAACTGTGCTGTTGTCTCCACAGTGAATGGAAACTGGGGGTCTTGGTCAGCACCCTCTGATTGTTCTGTAACATGTGGGGTGGGACAACGGACACAGGATCGTAAATGTGACAATCCTGCACCCAAATACGGAGGCCAGGTCTGTCTCGGAGAAAATACCAAAAAACTGCTCTGCACTATTCCGAAAAACTGCCCAGGTGAAAAACATTTATCAGACTATTTTTTTTTCCATTTAGTTTGATTGTATAGTTTATTGTTAACTAAGAACATACTTATAGCAAAACTGTGATTTTTAAAATGCTCTTTAAAAACATTAAAGCATAGAAAACACTTTGCAAACTCCTAAATATAAACAGGAAAAACATTTTTCTTTTCCTTCAGCGGACGGTCACTGGAGTGAATGGTCTGAATGGTCAAGCTGTGATTCAACAAATCAATTAAACATTACATGCAAGAATAGATTGGGGAAGCGAAGGAGAACGAGAGACTGTATAGGCAGGGAATATGGAGGAACTTTCTGTGATGGAGAAATTGTAAATTTCAACCGCTGCTATTACATTCAAGGCTGTAAAGGTGAGCACAGTTTAACAAAACTTTTCTAAATCTAACTCACAATGTGAATGTATTTACTCGTTCAGACTAAAGTACAAGAAAAGTAGAATATACAGCTCTGGAAAAAATTAAGAGATCACTTCAATTATAAATCAGCATCTCTTTGTATGGCAGCCATTTCATTCCTTTTACTTAATAAGGTACTGATTAGGTGATCACCTGAACCAAATCTATTTAACGAGGAAGAGTATAAAAATCACTGCTGTGGTCATCACTATCTTCTTGCAACAGGTCCAGTTTGGTTGGTAAAAAAAACAGTGCTAGTAGTACCTTAAATTTAATTGGAAAAATATCTATTTATCATGTCAAAAGAGTTTATAAGAAATGTTTTGAGTGAGAAACAGAAGGGTTGAATTCTGACTTTACTGGCAGAGGGATACAGTGAGCATCAGGCTACTTCCATCCTCAAAATTTCGAAGACAGCAGTTCATAAGAACAAGGTCTAGCAGTAGATTTACATCCACTGTTTTACATGTTTTACATCCACTGGGAAATTTGGTGGAGGATCAGTGACCTGGGGATGCTTCTGCAAGGCTGGAACGAGGAAGATTTTTGTTTGTGAAAGATTCATGAATCAAGTCATGGGCAAGGTTATGCTGGAAGAAAATTTGCTTCCTTCTGCTCTGACAATGTTCACTAACTCTGATTGTTTTATTTGTAACTGTATTTACTTGCTCCTTGTCTTTTTTCCAAATTGACTAGCTGGGCCCGATCAACAAATACCAGCAGCCATATGGTCAGAATGGTCTAAATGGAGTTATTGCAAACCTGACTGTGGAGAAAATTCCATACAGACAAGGAAGCGAGCGTGTATACCTGACATCTCAAAGTATAGGTAAAGCACAATTTATTATTATTATTTTTTTTTAATTTAACTACTTCAAGCATTTGTTCATGGACTTTTAGACAGTACTATACTACAGTATATTCCACATGTGAATTGGGTAACGTGCAAGCAATCAAAAATAATGCAGTGTGTTTTAAATCTTAATGCTCTTATTGTATGAACAAAACATATAGGATTGTGTTATTTGGTTTTATGTATTATTTTTGATTTTAAGTTAGCTTTTCCCCCCTCCTCTCACACAGTAATCCAATCATGGAGCTTTTCTCAGGACAACCATATATTACCTGCCCACCTTTGGAAGAAACAGAAGATACCAGACCATGTCAAAACCTTCCACCGTGCTAGATCAGGTTTTATGAAGTGGAAAATAAAGTACTAAAAGAAGCTTTATGTACAATGTTTCTAAGCTTTTCTTTCTGTTATGCAAGCTTTCTGCTATTTAGTCTGCCACTGTGCCCCAAAACACATTTACGGCTGAATGTACTGCACTTATGAATGAGGTGTAGTAATTGTATTCCCATCTGAAACATATTTGTAACATTTTCTAAAGATGTGTGTTCATTTTATTTCACTTTATGGTAGGACTACAAATAAAATCTTAGTCTTACAAATAAGTTTCATTTAAACATGAAATTCATTCAGTCGTTTGCAGATTTAATGGATTGTGAATCATTAAGCATTTTGCTTTATTTTCTAACTTGAAACTTGTTTTCTAGAGGATTCTTCTTTACTGATGAATGAATTGATGCAATGTGCTTTACAAGTTTTTGTGCTTGTGCAAAATAACAGTAAAGGCTCTTCAGGACATTTTTCAGTTGAAAGTACATTTTTCATTAAAACCTAAGCATTTAAAAAGGAAAAGAATCTGTATTTGTGTGTGTGGATGGATGGGGAGGGAGAGAGGGAGAGAGAGAGAGAGAGAGAGAGAGAGAGAGAGAGAGAGATGCATGAATGTATCAATAGGATGATCTTCTTTGTCCAGCTCTTGTTTCTTTAATGAGCTAGAGAACACGACTTACAGCTATGAATCATGCAATAGTTCATTCTTAACACTTATAATTAAGGGTTCATCCATCGTTTCCGTAGTGTAGTGGTTATCACGTTCGCCTCACACGCGAAAGGTCCCCGGTTCGAAACCGGGCGGAAACACTCCTTTCTTTTCGTTTGTGCGTTTAATTAGTTTTAATTAATTTCACAATTGTACAGGAAATAAGCATTAGATTACCTATCTATATTAGAAAACCTATCGCATTGAGCCGCTAGAATCGCATGGAGCAGTTTACTTACCTATTCAATCAGCAGTTATTCAGCTCTCAGAGAATGAGATGCACAAGACTATAATGATGATACAGTGATAATGATGATACAGTGATAATGACGATTCTCTCTGATAAATCAATAGTCTGCAGCATTTTCAAATCACATTTTGGTATCGCCTCAGCTTGCTTGGAACTTTTTGACGGAGGTGATATCAAACACAGTACAAAGTACCAGGTACTAGCCACAACTCAGCTCTGATGGAAAAGCAAATATAGAGCTATACTGTAGAATCAGAGAAAGAGAGAGAGAGGACAAGAATGAAAAAACGTTCCACGTCAAAAACAGGTTGTGTCTTAAAATCTAAAAATGTACTACAGCTACCTAGTTAAGACCTAAAGATTAAGATTCTGAAGATTCCAGGAGATTACTAAATATAATTGTGACAAATTAACCTCATATACAAATGATAATAATTAATCAAGAAATGAATTTGAAACAAGGTCAGCATGCTGGCCACACAGTATTTCATGCAATACAAATAGTTCTGTACATTATGGACACATTTGTCTGCTGTTTAACTTTGCCTTTCTTTGCAGAAATGTATTGAATTTAATTCCTATTATTTGCAATAAAACAAGATATTGGTGGCTACAGAGTATTTTTTTTTAACCAGCCTACTCTGGCGACACTGATGTGTCCTGATGCGTCCTTGACGCAAACGTGACAGGAAAATACGTCATTAATGCAGGACAAGGTGGTTGTTTTGGTGCATGTTTAACTTTTTTTATTTATTTATTTATTTTTACAAACGTGCATGGGGCGCTTTGACCTTGAAGTGGAAGTGGTCAGCTGGACAGGAGACACGTGATAGACACAGGAGTAAACAGCGATGTGTCTACACCTTTATTATGAGCTGCACGATCCTGGAGAAACTGTCAAATGATAAATGTTACAGTGTTCACTTGGTCAAATTAATTATTCATTCTTTGATAGATAAATGACAGAAGGTCATAGACTCTAACGGCGATAACGTTGAAGATCAGCTCTATGTATAATTTAAGAAAATCGAGAATAAAATTTGCTCAGAAAGCCACGATCTTATGCACCACCCTAATATAAATGCTGATACTCGACTCAACCTGCCTCTAAGGACGAGCCGCCGGGCGAGTTTAGGCAAATCAGAAATCATAGCGAGTGAGTAAACGAATCAGGGTGAATCGTTTAGATGAATGGGCTCAAATGACTCGAGTCAGGGAAAAGACTGCAGGGGGAAATCGTTAAAAGATCTTAGCTCTACGTCTCTGTTGTGAGTAAATCGAGCTTTGACATTTATTAACACATCATGTGTGCAATAATATGTAAATATTTGTTATATATAATAGCATGATTGCTATTTCCTCGTTTCACAGAATTTAATTGAGAACCGAGCAAGGTAGGACCAAGAAAACCTGAAACTATAAAATAAACGAGTTCTTAATAAAACAGGAAAATCGTTCATGTCTTTCGTTCTTTATTGTTTACGTGCCAATAATAATGACATAAATGTTCAGAAGTAGTCAGAACTAAAAGTGACCGACGCAGATATTTGGTAAATAAAACATATTTTACATTTATGGTTATGAGTTGCGAATCTGTATTTTAGCCTCAAACTTTAATAAAAGTGTCGATAGTTGCGTCACTAATGTAAGTGCCACGTCGTCATGCTGAGCCAGTTATAATACAAGAGTACACTTACTTACGTCAGTAAGTAGGGGCTTTTACGGAAGCCGAAATAGCTCAGTTGGGAGAGCGTTAGACTGAAGATCTAAAGGTCCCTGGTTCGATCCCGGGTTTCGGCAGTCTTTTGTTATGCAACCTTCATTTGCATCTTTTCCCATATGATTCCATTTAAACAGAACAAGCTCTTGTGTACCCTCGAAGACCCCACAGCCGCTACGCGTTTTTTTTACCCGAAGACTCATTCTCCTGGAACATCTGTTATGTACGTTCTCTTGGGTATGACTCTGTACTGAACACTTCACCCGGTGCTTCTGTGTTTCCGTAGTGTAGTGGTTATCACGTTCGCCTCACACGCGAAAGGTCCCCGGTTCGAAACCGGGCGGAAACATGCCTTTAATGTTTAGGATCTTTAAGAATAACTTATGGACAATATTGTAATATCTTATGTATTACAATTAAAATTGGTTATATTTGTACAGCACTTTTCACAACAGACAGTGTAACAAGTAAATTACACAGAAAACTGGTTGTACATTTGGATCCTTAATGAGCAAGCCAGACATTGTGGTAGAAAGGAACCCTCACTGAGATGTCATGAAAAAACCTAGAGAGGAACCAGAGTCAAAAGGGAATCCAACCTCTACAAAGAGGTACACCGGACAGTGGGAACATAAATCAATTCTCTTAAACAACTATATAAAATCATACAGTATTAAGTGTGTTGTTCGCACTCTGATTACAGCAGCAATTTCTATATACACATGTCTACAGTATGCAGGGGAGAATCTTGAGCATAAGCTATTTCAATCATCAACTGCAATCTTTAGGATATCACTCTTTCATAATTAATCTTCATAAAATCATAAATACCATCAAATGGCCCTTTTCTGCTGCATGGTATCAGCTCGGCTCGACTCGACTCTACTCACTTTTGGTATCGATATTTGGTTTTTCACTACCCCTCCTGTACCTGGTTGTCATAGCGACGCCACACGAAATGGCCATGACGTCATCTTTAACGAAATGCAGACTGGGACATTAATAATCTTTGTCTCCATGCACTGAACTGACAAATAAAATTCAAATCTGTACCATGTATATTGTTGAAATGACAATAAAAGCAACCTTGAACCCTTGAACCTTGAAATCTTTTTGGCCCATCATAGTCCTGCAGCATGAGGTGGTATAATGGTGAAGACACAGGGCTTCCAGTTAAAGGATGTGGATTTGCTTTCTTGCTCAGCACATGTCAGTTGGGAAGTTTTGCTGCCAGTAACTAGTTTAAAATTAGCCAGCCTGTAATGATATTTTGTTTGTCAGTAAAACCATTATGGTAATGTAATTGGCAACGTTTTGGGTAGTTTTGTAATAAATCAAACATTTGGCATTACACGGACTGAAGTAGGATTCTGCTAAAAAGTTAGGGTCTTATGAAGACAGGAGCCTTCACTCGGTGGCATGCTTTAATTTGCTTATTGAAAACACAGGGCAAAGTGCAGAGTCCATGTCCACTCTCTGGTTTAACTTACAGAGGGTTAGGCAAAATAACAATACAGACAGGATCATTTTAAATGAGTTACCTGCAGCAAAACTTCCCCAAATAATATTTGCGGAGTGGGGATGCAAGCCAAGAGCACTAGTGCTGCACCTTCATCATTACACTATGCATGTTTTTCCCCACCTGAAAACTATTGCTTTTTATGTCATTACCATTGCACGGCGCATACAAAGGCGCACGAGCAGTGAAAACACACATATAATCAGTGAAGTATTAATTAATAAATAATAAATATATATGACACTATTTAAAAGGGCAGGTGTGTTCAGGATGCCCTGCTTTGCACAATGATGATGCAGTGATAGGAATGATTTTCTCTGACCAATCAATAGTCTGCAGAATTTTCATGTCACCTTTTGGTATTACCTCTACTTGCCTGGAACCTTGACAGAGGTAATACCAAAAATAGCACCAGCTACCGAGGACTATCCAGAACTTCCACCACAACCATGCAGAGGAAAAAGAGCAAAAAAATAAAAAAATAAAAATCTCAACAACAGGGTTAAATTGCACAGATTTTATCTATCCTGACTGGACAGAACTTGCCACTTTGTGTTGTGTGGCACAATGTACAGAGAGATGAAGCTGATCTGGTTGTTGAATAGAAGAGAAATAACTTCTATATTAGGAGAATGGAAATTCTGAGTCACTTGCTTAATAAACACTCACTTGCAATTCACAAGGAATCACAAACCTGTGCTGATCTGAAGAACACTTGCGGAATTTACCAGATTTTCAAATTAACGGGGCACAGTTATTCCAATATATGGAAGATGGAAGATTGGAAAATGGAAGATTATTCATGTATGGAACTGAAATTTGGACTTGTGGCTTTGCTCTGCTGACGCTTCAAACGATCACAAGGGCCCAGATCTCAGGCTCTACAGTGACTTTGTGCCTATTGTGTCAAGATGGGCTCTGAATCCATTGTGACCCTGACCAGGATAAAGCTACTGAAGCTGAATTAATTTATTACATATTTTACATGAAATTAAATCCAACAAAATCACTAGATTAGTAACTGGGGGGAGCAACAAAAATTCAGGAAGCAATGCCATTAATGACAAAATAAAACTCTCCCATTGCATCTTCCTATAACAAATAAAAAAAAAAAAAGTTTTCATTTAATGTCCAACTCCTGTTGAAATTAATGTTTTTTTTTGTGTTCAAACCAGAAATGATTAAGTTGGTTTATCCATTTTGCTTTGGCATTTCATACTGTTACCTGCTAGTTATCCAGCAGACCACTCGTTACATAAAATGTTATTCAGCAACCAATTCTTTCTAGACAACTGCTTTCTTTATTTACTGTTTCTGTATGAAACAATCTCACATGCTGTAAAAATCAGTGAGATACAATGACAGTCTTTGATGAATTTATTGTATAAATACAGGTATTGCTAGCATTCAGTCCAGCAAACCTCTCAATGGGAATAATTTAATGACCAATAAAGCTCTTAAAGAAAACACAGAAAGCCCACAATGATTGCATTGTCAAAGAAAATTCCTTTGGCCCATGTCTATAAAGGATTTCCGCACTTATACACAAATAAAATAAAATAAAAGAACACTTGGTGTTAAGACATGTATGGAATCCCAACTTAAGTATGAGGAATGATAAAATAAGCGTTGTTCTTTACTTCACATTCTTTGAAGTCTAACGATAGAAAAACTCAATAGACCTCTGTTAAAACGGCAAGTTTTTTATGTCAAAAACTAAACCAAAATATATACAAATACTGTAAGTTCTAGGGGGGAAAAAAGGAAACAGAAAAATTGAATAACCTGGCTACGTACGTTTACACATCCTATTATACTGGGACACATGACTGTGCCCAGAATTAACCAATTACATCCAAGCACATGTTTAAAAGTAATTATCATACAGCTGTCATCAATGAAGTGATTCTGATTAAGCCCAAATAAACATCACCTGTTTCTTTAGAGCTCTTCTTGACTTTTTCTTGGTTTCATCGAACTGCTGAAGCTGTGGTCCTCAAAGAGCTTATGAAACACTTACAGGGTCTTTTTGCCATAAGGTATCAATTAGGAGAGGGCTACAAACGAATTTCCAAAGTATTAGATGTACCATGGAAATCCAGGAAGACCTTCATTAACAAGTGGAGAAAGGGGAGACCACAGTATCATTACCATGAACAAGACGTTCCTTCAAAACATACAAACATATCACCCCAAACCAAGTGGCCCAAGTATGTTACGGTCTGGACGATGATAGAACCTTCTGGAGCATAAATGTAAAAGAAATGTGGTGGTGGCAGCATTGTGCTATGGGGCAGCCTTTCCAGCTGAGACTGGGGCTCTAGTCAAGATAAAGGGAATCATGGATAGCTCCAAATGCCTTTCTAAATAACAGCACAAAACCTGCAGGCCTCCATTTGATAGCTGAAGAAAAAAAATAAGTATTCAACTTGCAGGTAGGTAACGACCCAAAGCACAAATCCAAGTCAAGAAAGGAATGGCTTCAGAAGAGGTGATGATCAATGTTTTGGAATGGCCCAGTCAGAGCCCAGACCTAAATCTTATAAAAACTTGTAGAATGACCGGAAGAGGGAGAGCTACTGTATGCACATTGCAATCTGACCAATTTGGAGCATATTTGCAAAGAAAAGGGAAATAAAATGTCCAAATGAAAATGTGCCAAGTTAAGTGAACGTGATTAATTGCCATTATTGACACACCACAGCACACAACAATGAAATGTGTTCTTTGTATTTAACCCATATGTGAATCATGACACACAGCAGGGGGCAGCTATTTTCAGCACCTTGCTCAGGGTACCTCAGTGGTACCTTGCTGGTCGTGGAATTCGAACCTGCAATCTTTCGATTATAAGGGCATTTCCCTAACCATTAGGCCACCATCTGCCCAGACTCTTACCCAAAAAGACTGACTGCTGTATTACGGCAGGTGTTTTAAAAAGCACTAGTTAAGTGGACACATGAAAACAGCTTCCCTCCCCGTTTCTCCTGAAAAAAATTCTGTTTGGTTTTCACATGAACTTTGTTGGTTGCTTTTAAAGGTGGAAAAAAGATCTGACATGATGTATCATAATTTATCTTGGGTTCAGTTTTTACATCATATAAAACCTGCTATTTTAACAGGGATATGCACACTTTTTATATTCCACTGTATTCATTTAAGGTCAATTTAAAAAAAAAACAAAAAAAAAAAAAACAACTGTTCAAAGAAATGAGGCACTTGTAAACAAGAGTGGGCAAAACTGGTTCATCAGATATTTTTGGATAATATTACTACTTGAGGCTGTACATTTAGGACAATAGTGATGAATACTAAATTATACAGTAGTCTTCTGTTGAGACATCGGTCAGTGGTCTTGCTGCATTGAACAGCCATAGGCAAATACAGAACATTTAAAAATATTCTTAATGAATCAGATCCAGTAAATTATGTAAGTGTGATCATTTACACATTCCAACCAGACATATTCAACTTGAGTAAACCAATTCTGGAGAGCCCCAGCCGATATCAAAGAAGACATCTGACTCAAACAGGAAATACTATCTAATCAACATGAATAGATCTAGGTCTAACTGTATTATTCACCTTTACACTGGAGATAATAAAAAAGAAGAAGAAGAAAAAAAAAAAACACTAGGTGGGGTCTTGAATCAACATCACTAGATGCAATAGTGAAGATTAATTTGACCAGGGCAACAGTCTACAGGTCTGTAAATGTCAATCCAGCATTGCTGTCAAATGTTCATGCTGTTCTTTTCTGGGACTTTATTTACATAGTTGAAGCACAAATTGGACATTGAATAAAGTGCAAGAAGTAATGTACAGTACAATAAGTGGCATGCAAAAATGTCAAAAAAAAAAAAAATCTTAAAGGCCATAACACAGGGAAGTAAGCATACTGTGCAAAAAAAAGCCTGAATAGCAACAGAATGTTTGAGAAACGAAGCGCTTGTCCAGCTTTGGTTTGCCACGTAAACAAAACCGGTAAAGCTTATCATCAACACTAGAATAGATTATGACCTGCCTTCTCTTGGAGATGAAACTTGTTCAAATAAAATTCATCAGGAGGATGAGGTTGAGAGATCATTGGGGGTTGTAGGGGATGGGATAGTAGAGGCCAGGTTATAGGTAGAGTTTGGGGAGGAGGCCATTGTGGACTGCAGATTAGAAAAACTGGTTTTGGGGAGTGTTTGTGGTGAGGACGCAGCTGTGGTTGGCGAGTCCAAGCTGACCTCGTCGCCTTCCTCCGAGTCCCACACTTCACTCTGGAGGTAATCAGCAAACAGGGCCTTGGCACGCTGAAGAATACGACCAAGGTTGTGCTTGCGGACCAGGCGATCGAAATGCATGGCCAGCTCATTATAATCCAAACTATTTTTAATGATATGGTCGCGGTGCTCTAACAGGATGGAGAGGCACAAGAACAGCATGAAAGGATTGCCCTTTCCAAACTCCTGAGGAGGAGGAAGGGAACACGGTTTAATACCACTAGCCTCAGGTTTGCCTGTGGTTGGAGTGTTTGCACCAGTTCCTGACAGTTTGCATGGAGATGAAAGATTGCTGGAGAATGGTTTGTGTAGTGATGGAGATTTAGCAAAAGATAAAACAGGGGAAGACAGCAGTGAGCGATTGTTGCCCATAGATGGCGAGGAAAGTGCAGACTTCCCTGTGGGGGTTGACGGCGAGTGGACTCCAGTTCCATTATACACAGCAGCTGAAGACACATATCTCCCCAAAGCCTTATCAGGAGAAACAGCACTACCCACAATAAAGGAAGAGGAGACTGACTTTGATCCTGGAACATCAGGACACGCTGCTCTACAGTTGGACATTGAAGGAGATGTTGCTGAAAACTGAGGGCCATTTTTCCAGTTCAGTAAACTTGGAGGAAGGGGAGAAACTATCTGCCCACTGGACGAGTTCTTCTCCTCAGTCTCAGGAGATGAAAGTTTGTCATTCACGCTTATCAAAGGCTGCCTCTCACCAGGATCATCCTCACTATCCTCTGTGGACTGACGGACTGTGAGTGGTAATGAACGTGTGGACTGAAACTTCACTGAAGACAATGTGGGATCTGATGATTCGTTTTCATTAGCTTCAAAACTGTCCTCATTTCGTGCACTGTAGTACTTAAATTCTCCAAAACTGGACTGCTTCTCAAAAGGAGGTGCTGGTCCAGAGCCTTCACTTTTCACTGGACAATCCACACCATAAACTCCTTTGTCCTCTCCACCAGGTGGTTTCTCTTCCTTTCTCTCTGCCTCTAAGCTGAGACTGCCCCCGTCTCCCTCTTCTCGGGATGGCCTCAACATGTGTCGCCGCCGCTGCTCTGTCTGTTCTTTCTCCAGCTTTCTATTGTCTGAGATTGGGCAGCTTCCGTCATGATTTGGGGACTCGCCTGCTTCAAGCGGTAGCCCAAGAAGCTCAACCTCTGTCTCGGGTGGGTCCGGAGGCAGAGAACTCCATGTCACCTCCAACATCCTCAGAGCATCGTCAAAAGCAAACTCCCGCTTTAGTTCGAGAAGCAGCCAGCGGTAACAAAAAAATAGATCATCAGCACCTTTAGAGACAAGGTAGTTGTAAAATTCAGGATCTGAGTATTGCAAGAGTAACTTAAGGTGCTGAAACTTAATAGACATTAGTTGTCCATCGGGGTGGAAGTTGCCTTCAAGGCGCTTCATGATACCACAGAAGCAAATAAAGGCGTGTGCTTCATTGTCCATGACAGCAAGGATCGGTGAGGCAATATCGCTCATACCCTGACAGTAAGACACCTGTAAGTAGAATAATAAAAAAAGAAAATTCTTTAAGCAACATTGCTGAATGTTGAGTTTTTACTGGAAACTGCTTTGTAAATCAGTGAATTCCAGCTTTTATATATGATCTAGGAATTGTGATTCAAAATATCACACATTTCCTTTTAAACCATAAAAATTCTAAAACTTTGTTTATTTGCCAGTTTTAAACTAAAAAATGATTTTCAATGTGGTTTCAGATTTTTGGACCATAATGTATATGTAAAACCTTTCTTTTTTTTTTTTATTTGTGTTGCTTCTCCCTTTGATGAAAGGCAAATAAATTTCCTATTTCAGCAAATAGGAAATGTTCATGCCCACCTGTGGGTGTGTGATGGCAAAAGTGGTGAGGAGGTCAGTCAGTGCAGTCAGGTGGGGACTGTCCTCTGAGCCAGCATAGTACGGATGGGCTCGGTCTGTTCGAAGCACGTCCTTTAGAACATTCCCTCTAATGAACTCCAGATCCTCTGCGCTCACCCTGGATGCCCACTCACTTTTCAGCTGGTTATATTCCCTTGTTTTTCTCTTCATGTAATCCATTCTCTCCTGTCCTGTCAGGCCATCTGGGTACACATTTAAAAGGTAACGCCACACTACCTATAATGGGGGGGAGAAAGGATCAATAAGAAGAGAACTGCTACAATGTGTATGAATTTTTGAAATAAATTTAACTTCACCTTGCGCAAGGATGGCTCAACCCCGCCATGATAGATGCGGAGTCGCAGCTCCTCTGGCCGTGTCAGCTGACCCTGGCTGTTCAGATAACTGTGAAATTCTGTGTCACTCAGTGGAGGCTTGAATGGCTTAACCTCCTCCCCGTACGACCAGCTTAAAGCCTGCTGCACCTTAGACAATGTCCGTCCCATCTGAAGGACAGAAAAAGATAAATAGATCGATAAAATACATACAGTAATACATTCATCCATTCATTCGTCCATTCATTCATCCAGTGCGTTCATGTAATCTAACTGTTCATTTATACTGAAGTGGCACCATGCTGTTTCCCAACTACATCAATCCTAACATGATAGGTAATGCCTGGCAAATCTTCATAGCATGCTTCTTTGGGAAACCGCCTTTGGTTAAAAAAGTTCAGAAGAGGAACCTGACTGAACGCAGCAGAGACAGGCTGGTAAAACAGCTGGCTGACTGGGTGAAGAACATCATCAGTAACCTGGGACAGCAGGGACTGGGTGAAGGGAAGAGCCGTGGACGTCAATGACCTCTTCTCCCCCTGTAGCTGATCTGACCCAATCACATCCTTCGGGCTTATGATGTCCCAGTCCTCAAGCACTGGGCCTGAGCGTACAGAGGAAACCACAAAAACGACGGCTGAGACTAAGTGACAGCAATGTTCTTCAGTAGCCTGCACTACCTGTCTAATTAAGGCTAATTTAATATACATACTATCCTGAACAGACTCCTTTGTATTTATAGGCATTTCACTTCACTTCAAAAATTTGCTCGAGTTTCAAGCTTTTCAAAAATATCAGCAAACCATGAGGGATCGGTGCCCTTTACGGACCATGTAATGGACAAACCAAACAAATTACTCACTGTCTTCTGAAGGTTTGATGTCCATCTTTAGCTGGAGGTAAGGCTTAGCTGCACTGACAAATGCTGCATCTAAATCCCAATCAGACAGGAGGGAGAGGTAAACCTCTGCACCCATGCGATCACGGGACAGGTAACTAATGCCAAAATTACGCCTTCTGTGGAGCAAGAAATACAGCTATAATTTTGAAGACTTTGGCAAGATTTGAGAAGCTATTTTAAAAGCAATACCTAAGCCATTGCTATTTACAATTCAAATCTGTGGATTAGGACAATAAACATGGAAAGGTCTCTCAAATACATACATCTTTAGATTTTTTGCTGAATTCCTCCACATATCTGTAAATCTGTAAACAATAAATCTATAAACAGTATCTTAATGTTTACTCAGCTGTTGAGCTCAATAAAAACCCAAGGGAAATGATTAACCTAACCCAGATAACTCTGTGTTTAAGCTTATTGGCTTTAAGAGAAAATAACCACAACACATTAAGGCAAGAAAATCACTCAAATATTTACAGAAGGAGAAGTTGTTCTAGTTATCCTCCTCTCTGAAAAGTTTCTCTAATAGATAATAGTTAAAATCATGGGTGCATACCGATGACACATATATAATCAGTACATCATCCATTATGGACTCACCCATTGAGCTCAAAGGCTCGTATCAGGATGTGCTGCAACACCTCCAGTGATGTGATCTGTGGATCAACGGCAAAGGAGCGGAATTCCACTGGCTGCAGTCCCTCACACTTCTACATACGGAAAGACAAGAGGAGGAAAGGCCCTTGACTAATCCGAAGTTACACATTTCGATGACAGACATTTCAGCTGTGATCTCAGATTCATTCATTACTAAATAGTACAAAATTTCCACAGATCAGTCTTTTCTGATCCCTCAGTGAACAAGTATGATACTTATACAATACCACAGGATCCTACATCACAGTAGAGCCATAAGAAGGGTAGCTTATCCCCACTCGCCCCCTAGAGTCAATAGCAAAAGCATCAGCCTCTGTTTAAAAGGTTTTATGCAATTATGGGCAACTGTTACACGTCACAAATGAAAATTCAGATGTGAATATGGAACTTTAATTTTCTGCTATCAGCAAAAAAAAAAAATAATAATAATTTTTTAAAAGCAACAAAACAAAATCCTCCTGACAATTGTGGTTGACACACAAATGTAGTTGACACTGCTCGGTTGAGCAAACTTTATTGCAAACTATAAAATAATTTCAGACACCATGTTATAAAGCTGATGGTGAACATGGTCTTTGAAGCCTACTAGAGAATAAACTGAGGAGCAAATACCAATATGTCAGAGATTAAATAACAACAACAACAATAACAATAATAATAATAATAATAATAATAATAATAGAAAAGAGTGTCGAGGAGAGATGACTTTATGCTTTGAGGTTTCTTGGTAACATGACAAGCTGTGGTTTTGTCTTGTTTACTTCAAGAAAAAACAAGAGTCAACTGAAGAAATGATTGTTTAAAGATGCTATAAAGTAAGGGACAACAAGAACCAACTTGTGGACATTCCACTATATAAAATGTACACAAAAGTCTATGGTAACTCAAATAACCACTCTTTACCACCGTGGTGAGCACAAAAGCAGTTCAGAACACACAAATCATGTCAAACCCTGAGGCAGGCTGCGTTACAACAGCAGAATCCACAGCATGTCGCATCATGTTTTATTCATTCCCGTTTCTCTGATTCGCGCGCAAGTCACAGTGCACGCGCTTTCAGTCACACGTATTTCTGTTACGCGCATTCTCATCTACGCACCCAGAGCACGCCAAAATTACATTCAAAATTAGGGCAGATTCATGAATGAAGACGTCATTCATATAAGATAGAAGTAGTCTCAGTCACAATCGCGGGTATTTTGGCTGCCGGGAAAACGTCGAAGGTGGGCGTTTTTTCTATTTTTTTTCCATGCCAATGTCATTGAAATCCACTCAAAGCATAACCCAGACACTGATTTTAAAAATAAACGCTAAGGGTGAGTCACTAT
This sequence comes from Synodontis membranacea, assembly GCA_025674565.1. Taxonomy (NCBI): domain Eukaryota; kingdom Metazoa; phylum Chordata; class Actinopteri; order Siluriformes; family Mochokidae; genus Synodontis; species Synodontis membranacea. Next base: position 4,292,393 of record JAOVYU010000037.1, on the reverse strand, counting down.
AATGCCTCAAAGAAAGGCATTCGTTTCTATGAAGGCATATGACAGAAATTGATTTTA
>JAOVYU010000037.1:4262945-4286029 GCA_025674565.1 Synodontis membranacea | reverse complement strand
ACCCGGATTCGAACCGGGGTTGCTGCGGCCACAACGCAGAGTACTAACCACTATACGATCACGGCGAGCTAACAGACGGGCAGTAATGAGCAATCCTGTGAGGGAAGGGGGTGAGGTGAAAACGGGGAAGGACTAAAAATGGAAAGAGGAGATAAATGTCATTTTAAAAAGAGAAAAAGTGATAGAAAATATATAATTGAAAAATACATTACAGCGATAATACAATCGTTTATTTTATTTTTTTTTATTAAAAATAAAATGTTAGATCACGGCGAGCTAACAGAATAGCGGTTAGAAACAATTCTGTGAGTGAAGGGGGTGAGGTGAAAACGGGAACTAAAAATGGAAAGAGGAGATAAATAAAAAAATATTTTAAAAAGAGAAAAAAGAAAGAAAAAAATATAAAATTGAAACATAAATTACAGCAATAATCATAATACAATCGTTTATTTATTTATTTATAATAATTAAAAAGAATAGAAAAAGATTACCGTGCAGTCATCGCACTGCCGTGACCCGGATTCGAACCGGGGTTGCTGCGGCCACAACGCAGAGTACTAACCACTATACGATCACGGCGAGCTACCTGACAGGCGCAACGAACTCCCCACATCTTCCTTGTCACTACACAGTTACGAAAGCCTATAATCTTTTGCGTCCACGGACAATTTGTGAGTTCTCTATTATACTCCCTGTCAGTGTCTTATCCACAGGACATGACTGGGTATTTTTGGCCTGAACATGAAACATTTAGGTCTCTCAGATCTCAGTGTCTTTGAGTGTGGCATTGTTGTAGATGACAGACAGGCTGGTTTGAGTACTTTAGAAACTGTTGATCTCCTGTAATTTTCACACACAGTAGTCTCTGGAGTTTAGAGTGACGCTATAAACAAACAGAGAAAAAACATCTAGTGAATAGCAGTTAAGTGGGCATTAATACCTCGTTAATGAAAGAGGTAATGACACTGACTCAAAGAAAATTGGACAGTGGAAGACTGAACAGACAGAGTGATGTCAACAATCACTGAGACCAAAGTTTCCCCACCCTTCTGATGTTTGACATAAATATGAACTGAAGCTCTTGACCAGTATCTGCATGAAATATTTGGTGAGCTGCTGCCACATGAGTGGCTGATAATTGTAGAATTGAGCAGGTGTTTCGATTAAAGCAGAATGAAGAGCGTCTATGGAAATAATAATCACACAAGACAAGAAGCAGCAAATTCTCTTTTTTATTAATTGTAGAGAAAAGCTTATAAATGGGATGTGCTATAGTAATTGGTTAATTTGAAAAACCAATGCTAAGTCTTCGTAAGGATTATCAAAACATCAACAAATGAACACAATAAACAAGGGTGTCACAAACAAGGGGAAAGTGGGGAAAGAGTCAAGGGCCCTTAGTGGACATGGGGCCCAAGGAGACAATAGGAAACAAAAATTGCCTGGAACGAAAACTGTCCACAGCATGGCAGCCACCCCTGACAATAAGTACATCATGGTTTAAGGGTAATAAAAGAAAAAACACTTAAGTGTATGGAATTACACTCTTTACATACCACCTCTGTGCTTCTTACTTACATTTTCTTGACAAACAAAAAGCAAGCTGAAAGCATGCAATGTTGTTACATTGTACCTTGCAGAACAGATAAAAATATAAGACAGTCAATGCTACTGTAAATAACTTCATTTAAAAAAAACTGAAAGTAATTGTGCGTCACAAGCCAAACATGAGATTTCCTGTTCCCTTCCTTGTAAACGCAGAAAATGCAGTGTAACAGATGCTCCAGCAGATGGTGCAGTTATCATCATCATACTAGCTCAAATAGAAAAAGTCCCCATAATTGTCCCTAAAGATCAGCACTCTAACTACAAGGCAAACCCCAGCACAGGTCGGTTTTGATTGCTTGCCTTACAGTTGGGGTTGAAGTCCTGATGTTCAAGGAAGATGATCATTTTAATATGATCATTTCATTGACCCTGATTAACTTGACAGTTTGTAACACATGGCATGTTTTTAAGTTGGCTTAAATTTGTGCGTCACTGGACAGCGTGTGCAGCAAACAGTTTAGCGTATGTGAGCCATCTCCTCCAGGAAAGGGGTCTTCATGCATCCGGTGCAGAGCTGGTCCATCCAGAGGGGTGCCTCGTGCTGCAGAGGAGTACGTCGTGGGTAGAACGTGTACGAGAGATCATAGTTCAGAAGGCAGCTGATAGAGGCCATGTAGAGGTCAGAAAAACGGCACAGCCGGCGAGAAAAGTAGGTAGGGTTGTGGCACGTACGGAAGATGCTGCCAAACTGGGGGTTAAACAGGTTTTTGGCGACAGCCCTGTAAAAAAAAAAATACATAAAAAAATAAGGATTGCATAAAGCACATACATAATAATTCTAAAGCTGATTTAAAAAAAATAAATAAATATAATAAGTGACAGTAAAAAAGCAATCTATAATACTCTTGTTTTGATTATAAGGGACTTTTGTTTTAAGATGTTTATGCTGGACACATCCCAAAAAACAGGTCTGAGTGGTTATGAAGTTGTTCATAATGTACATTCTCAGAAGGAATAACAATAATAAAAAAAAGAAATCTTGTAAGTCTAAAAACACAGCACCAAAAACAGAAGTGATTATGCCAGTTACGCACTTATTCACATTACTAAATCACTTGCAGACAACAAAGAAGAAGTGCTAACATTGCAAACAGCCAGAGAGAAAAAAAAAAAGAAAAGAAATGATTTTTACCATAAAACCATAGCATATATGCCTGGACTAACAGCATAAATGATAAAATGTGTATTGACAGAACTGATATTTAACAGCAATCTGCAGTCTGGACCATGTCAGACATTACACATTATATTAAACTCTGGTGAAAGATATTCTGTCTGACTTCTTTATAGAAACTTGTAGATCTAATCACTTCTTTCCTAGAGGAGCTCCCAACAAGGAAAGGAAAAAAAAACAAACAAACAAAAAAAAAAACACTTGCAATACAACACAAACAAGAGTAATGTAAAATCTGGCATGACTGCTATTTCATAATTAGCAGTTCCTCATTTTTTTAACTGGCCAAACAGACCACAGTCAAACTTTCTCGCTTTCTATTCTTTATTCTGTAACTGAAAAAGTGGGGGGAAAAAAAGCATGTCTCCTTTTCTGGTGTCACTGGTATCACTGTGGCAAGGGGCCAAAACTCATAAATGCTATGGCTAAAATGTGGATGTTGGCATATTTCCAATAAGTAAAATCATTAAGCGAAAGTAGAAGAAGATACTGTATTGCAATCTGAGACTGCTGTCTCACACAGCTTTCCTAAAGTAGTTCTCACAAATCAAACAGAATAACTGTTACACGATCAGCTTGTAAATGTTTGCCAAAAGGGGAAAAAAAGGGGGAGAAGAGTAGTGCTAAGAAACTTTATCATACTATGAATCATGCCATCTGCCTTCTTTCCCACATGGGCCTGAACTCTAGAAATGCTGACAAGGCTTACTTAGCTTTCTTTGCGCACATATTTTTTGGCCACTCACCGATACTCTTCTCTCTCTTTCAGCCATTCTTGAAGCACTTTTTTGGACTCTGGATCACGATACATCTGAAATGTGAAGAGTACCCAGTCGTGATTAACTATTTAATCATGGTTCTTCAATAGAAAAGAGCAAAGGGGTTCTAAAAGCAGAACTGGCTTTAAATGCGTGAAAAGACACAGACGTTTGAACGAAGCTCGGCCAGGACTGGATGTCTGGCAAAACATGAATTATTTCAAGCTGCCATACGACTAACACTGATGACGAAACTGTTGATGGCAAAGTTTTCACAAATGTCCAATTGAAAAGCACTGCTAGGGCAGTTAGCTCTACCTCTAATCTGACATAGAGTTGGATGTGGGTAAACTGTTTCACATCACTCCACGTTATGACTCATAATAGTATCACTGAAGTTGGGAAATGTATTGGAAAGTTTGACGTCATGAGTGCGGTGCGGTTCGTACCTGCATTCGCTCCAGAAGGCCGGTGAGAGCCTGGAGCCAGGTAAGACTCTGTGCATACTGCTCAGTGTTCACCACCTTTGTCTCCACCTCCAGCTCTGGAACAATTGCGCCGGTTCTCCATCCATGGCGCAGCATCAGGTCCTTAATATTACAATGGATACAATTTTTCAGCATGTTAGACCTTAGTAGAGTATCTACAAATCTGGCCAGACGGCAAATAACAACAATTAGATGCAAAAGGAAACCGTGTCATGCGACAGTTTAAAAAAATGCCCACGAGGAAGCAAATACAAATGAGAATGACTCACTGCCAAGTCGCTGTAAAGATGGTCCCCAAAATAGAGCACTCTGGAGCCACGCCACCCTGTCAGCCTCAGAAAATCAGCAAGGTTTCCCTGAAGGGGGGTGGACACAAGAACAAATGTTTAACAAATGTCTAACACACTCATTTAAGTGTACTGCTCCATCAGGAATTGGAACTGCTTTGGTAACTATTTTGCCAGACCTCCGTGCTAAGGACACAGGAGCCCACTTTTCACTGGCTCTGACCAATAGACCAATAAAGCTCACAGTTCAAAGAGTGCAGGGGATTGGTTTTAGGCCAGGCTGTTAATTCCCACCCAGAAACTCATTTGGAAGATCTCAACAAAGAGTTAAAAGGAGGGGTGACAATGTGCCTGGGCTTGTAAAAAACTAGCACCTAATATGCATTCATGCTGATATAGTTTCAGAATGTTCTTGTGCGTCTTTAGTAGAAAATGTAGCGATTCACAACAAAGCAAGGCCTATCGGCAGGGAGCAAGAAGAGGTCATTCTCACAGCAATGAAAGCATCAAAGGGCAGTACTTTGAGATCCCCAACCCCCAAAGTCCTTTTACTTCAAGTTAATCAAAGGAACTTGTGCACAACAGACACACAAGTAACTTTGCTGAAGTGGGATAAATGAACTTAAATTCAGAGCTGGAAGTAGCTTTTATGACTTTTTCAGAATCAAGGTCAAACTGGATCAATTTGGGAGAAGAAACTAGATTTCACAACAGTTTGTGACCATTCATGAGCGAAGAGCTTTACTTGCTTTGCATAAAAAAAAAAATCCTGGTTTTAACCAGTCATGGATGAGAAACTCTGAACGACGAATGATGTTATATTTTGGAGGGCAGCTTAACACACCGTGGATTGCCAGGGATTGGCTAATATTATGTTTAATGAATAACACTTTGAGTCAACAAAAGGCTGGCCATTTCACACAAAATACAAGGGTTTAAAACAAGTCACAACAAAACCCTTTTTTTTTGACAGTAGCATACCTGCTTGTAAATTCGCCCTTTTTCCAAACTCTTGATCTTGTCCCACTGGAGGACTCCATTACTGTCCAATCGTCTGAAAGGTCTAACATATATTGAGAACCAAACGATTAGTCAAATTACAAAGACGTTCACAGTGAGCCTACACACGTAGACTGGCTGATTTCACTGGTTCACTTCTCAGTCTATTAACTTCATGGCAACGCATTTTTCTAACAAATAGAGATTTGGAAAAAGTGTCCTGGAGGAAGACTTACTTCACACAGTCATTAAAAAAGTGTGGCTTGTCAGCTTGAACAATGACAACATCGAAGAAGTCCCTCCAATCTTTCCCCACCATGTGCTTCATGCCTTTGTCTCTGAAAAGATTCAAGCAAAAATAAAAATAAGCACGTAACAGCACCATATCAATTATGACTGCTTTGTTGGTGCTTAGAGAAGCTCCAACATGTCTGCACACGCTGCATCACAAACAAAAGTGCCCTACAGAAGAGGTGCAGTCCTTATCTCTACAAAACTCACACAAAGCTGAAGGGGCTGTTGGTAATAAGGAAAAGTTTCTTCCCGTGGCTGGCTAGTCGATGCAAAACTGCATAGGTCTCATCTCCTCTGAGGATATATTTCTCTGAGGAGAGAAAAAGAGAAGGAAAATAAATAATTTTATCAGCAATCTCAGTAATGTAATAACCTGTGTTTTTACAAAATGTAACCATTTCAACTCATGATTTCGTGGCAGTAGACAGTGTATACATTTAGAAATGATCAAACGAAAGATAAAGGCTACATGGTGTGTTTGGTAAACTCCATTAGCAGACTTGAGTATGCAAGTGCATGACAAAGCTAAAGCACATGTCTGAAAACCCAATATATAATTATTAGCTAAAAGAATGACAAGGAGTGATCAAATGCTAAAAATTAACCATGACAGCAGAGATGGGAAACAAATACTCCGTTACCGTACTTAAGTAGAATTTTTGGGTATCTATACTTCACTATTTATTTTTGTGCCAACTTTCGACTCTTACTTCTTACATTTTAGCATGTGTATCCATACTTTCTACTCCCTACATTTTCAAATCAGGGTCGTTACTCTTGCGTTTAAATGGCGTTTATTCATAGACAGTAAAATGGCATGTTTATTATGCCAGTTTGGAACGCATTTTTCCTATTCGGTATCAATAATACGCACCATGCAGACAACATGACTGATTGGTTTATGCTCAGATACGTATGTAAACACACACAGGAAAAAAAAAATCTTAATTTGTATTTGTCTTCACGTGTACAAGACGATGAACGTAAAGCGAGTAAGAGGGAAAAAAAATAAAACCAGACGGCAACTCGGTGGGAAATCATATCATCCGTGTTTTACGGACAGTCCTGTAAAGTTATACATGAGGTTTTGGCAGTTGTGTAGTTACAGAATTTTGAATGATGACATGCACAGATTCAGAGTTAAGGGGGAAGCCTCTTCCCCCAACACACACATACACACACACAGTGATGTGGGTAGTTCTCACATAGATGCACTCAAAATCCTACACATGATCTCTTGCTGTTTAAATAGAAGTTAGTCATAGGGTATGCGTTTAATGTTACTGTCTAGGCTTTGAAGTCTGTTGTGACGCAAAATATTTATGTGTAGGCTAATATCTATTTGCATACCAAAAGAGTTTTTAAACACCATGCACACTGAGTTTGCAATCCCTCAATCTTTTACAGCAGTTTTATTTTTTTTTTAATGTGTTTAGAAAAGATTGGCCGATGGAGCTTTTTGTATTCATTTCACTTCATTTTTCTCTGCTTGCACTTGGACATGTGCAAGCAGGGGGGGGGGCAATCACTTTGGCACACAGGGCCATGTAGGTTTGGATTTTTTTTCACATTTTGTGTTTACTTGCGTTGTCTTTGACTAATATTTAAATTTATTTGATGATCTGACACATTTAAGTGTGACAAACATGGGAAAAAAAAGAGAAATCAGGAAGGGGGCAAACAAGCTTTTACTCAAATTCTAACATCAAATAGTTTTTTTCCAAACAGGGTAGCTATTGTTACATAGCTATGTAGTGTTTTTAAAACAACAGCAATTCATTCTGCCTCCACTGGTTTATGGTTTATTTTATTTCCACAATACAGTCGACCCTCGACACTTTGCGCTTCGAATTTCGCGGCTTCACTCTATTGCGTTTTTTTCCAATACAGTATATTCATTAAAAAGTTGATCGAGACCGTGAAAAGGATACAGCGCGCGCTCGGTTAACACCAAAGGGTGTTATTTCATGTCTAGAGGGCTCTAATAATGTTAAAAACCTTATTTAGAAGGTTGTAAACAGGTTTTCTATGCTCCGACTACGAAAATATTCGTTATATAAATAAAGAATGCTACTTTGTGGAAATTAACTTATCACAGTAGAGTCTGGAACAGATTAACCGCGATAAACGAGGGTCGACTGTATACACAAATCAGTCGGATTATTAAGTTGTGTACAGGACACAACATTACACCGCCCCCTAGTCTTAAACATGTTGCCACGATGACGCAGGAAACATTAGCACACAACAGGCACAAATGTATTAGAATCTTTACCCTACATAAAAAGTAATAATAAGTGCTTAAAATAGAAAAAGTATTGATTATTTACTTATATATTCACTGTATATTTTTGTGTAATTGGGTCAGCTGGCTAACTGTGGAAAACCTAGTCTACCATGTACTATAATGCTAACTAGCTAACATCAGCTGACTAGAACGCCACAACCTAATGCATCAGAACAGATATTCTAAAGACCTTTAAACCTGGTGTCCGCAATTGAATAACATACAGTCTAATAAAATGTCACTAAAATGAAAATATGAAATATATTACATCCAGTTGCACGGTCATACTCCGCTTAGTCACACAGTGAAAATTTTCCACATAACATGGACCGACGCAACGCCGAAGGCCGCTACAAAGCTGACCGTTTTCCTATGACAGCATGTCCCAAACTGGTTTGCTGCTTTCGGAGATTTAACAAGAACAAATAAAAATTTAAACAATTGCACAACACAAAATTACAGTTACGTTAATTGCCCGCAAAACAAGTTTCCCCAGCAGCTTCCCTTTCTTCTCTCTCTACTGAAACCAATATGACAAAAAAGCTTGCATAACTAAGAAACCACAACTCCTCCATCCTGAAGACTTTCCCTGCAGCAGAAGTTCTCAAGGAACAGCTTCAGCAGACAGTGCTGATATTAACTGACGTCTGTATCCATAAATGTACAAGAAACGTTGAAAACACTGCTGCATATTTTATTGTCAAAGGACAACAAACCCATTTACCGTTAGACTTAAATAACGTGAACATCCACCAAGTCCCTGTGATCTAGCCCTAACTATAGATACATTCATGTATTAGAATGCTCATGTTAATATAAAAGAACTATTGTCAGAGTTGCCGTTAAAGAAAATGAATCAACAGCTCCTGACCAATCAGATTTGTGAATTCAATGGCGCTTTTCTAGAAATTTACTTAATGCTACTCATGTTGAGATGAGATTACAATGCAAAGCTTAGCAATTACACTTCATTGTTGCTCGGGTTATTGTTAATACATCTAATTAAATACAAGCATAATTACATTGCTAAGCTTATTAATATTGACTGACCCTCACGTCCCCTCTTTCTCTGATCCGAGTGCTTTATTATTAGCATGATATCCAGACACCACATTTGATAATAGAAATTAAAAACATTTAGTAAATAAATGTTTTCATTTTGTGCAACTTTTAATTATTTATGAACAATTTCCACTGTATTGTTATTTATTTCCTAATACTTTACAATGCAGATTTATCACTTCATTAATTAGATTCTAAAACACTCCTCCATATGTTTAAAGTCCCAGGATGTACGAATTTCTAATTCCTGTGAAGAGCACTACTTTCTGTTTTTGCCCCGAGGGCTTGTACTGCTGTAATCTCGTGCAGTAGACCGTGAGCTGATTGCAGGGGCTTCCCCTGAGCCTGTGTGCACAGTAACTTCAATAGGGATTTTTTAACTCTTACTCAACTAGAATACATCACGGCATAAATGTCGTATTTTCAGCATTTGGAGATGCATTCAAAAGTGACTTCCTTTTCATGGGTCTGAATCTTAAGCTGCTGCACTGCATGCACTGCACACTATACAGACTGTACAATGCCATTCTGTGGTTGGCTAACAGGAAGCCATTTGCGATTTGACCAAACTGCTTGTTGGTGGGGCTTAAATAATTAAATAAAGCTGAAAACCAGTTGATGGTGGTGTCTAAATGATATCTCTTTTCTGGCAGAACGGTAAAAACCAAATCACTGAAAACCGAACATAGCAGTTTTCGTTGTTATTTATAGTTGTAACCTTAAAAATAGCAACATTTGCCTATTTTCCATTTCTGCAAAAACATCCACACTTTCTTATTCACTTACTTACTTGACACACCTTTGTAGAAGATGCTGATATATTATAGAATATAAGACATACTGCAGAGCTTTTTTCTTTAACAGGCAAGCACTGCACCCAACACAGGAAATTCTGTGTTTGCTTTAGTCAGAATTTGTTTATGTTTCACATACGTGCAGTGCCAAATGCTGCTCAGTATGACGTAGGTAAGAAAAGGACATGCAACAAAATATAAATCTGTAATCACTGCTGGAAAACACTGAACTCTTACCCAAGTCTTGCATTATCCACTTGTACATGTATCCCTTAATATGCACCATTCCCACAGCGTCCTGTGAAAACAAAGTCGACGTGTCAGTGTCCACAATAACAGCATGACATCATGACAAAACGCTTTAGACAGTCACAGTCTGACAATCAAACTGCTACAGGCCAAGTATCTGAATAGAAAACATGCCAGGCATTCTCTCCTTCTCTGATTTTCACAATATGTCTTCCTAAAACTGCTCCAAGGACTGCTTCAGATCAACTTCTGACACACTGCCAGTTAGGCGTGGACAGTACAATGTGTTCTAGACTTGTGTGTACAGTGCAAACATGACCAAAAGAAAATTGTTTTTTCAACACTGTACTGAACAAGACATAGCACGGAGCTTTTACAGTGGCAGAACCGAAAAACTAAACTAAACATTTGCAAGCGAACTGCTGATGATTGCATCTGGTAGCAGCAAAGTATAAACAGTGAGAGGACAAATCAGCGCAACTTGTTTTCTGCTCACTGGGAGCAAGAGAAAGCCCATGGGAATGGACGGGGGATGGGAAAAGTACAAAGAAAAGACTTCATCAAGCTCAAGCTGTGAACAAAGCAACAGCAAAAGAACCACCCTGGAACCAAATTCTGCGAGGTCTAGTTTCACTTGGAAAAGGGGGGGGGGGGTCTCCTCCAGAGATGTCAGAGCTTGAACCAGTACTTTATACACATTTAACAAACAAACAAAAAAAAATCTAACAATTAAATAATAAAGATAATAAAGTTATAAACGTCAGCCTAGTTGTAAAGAAAATGCTTTAAAGGTCTTTATACTACTTGTTTCTGTCAATTGTTTTAGACAAAACACCTTATACTTATATTACTAATAATTTACTGACTTTTGTTGCGTTTGCACACACTTACAGACACATCCTTGTAGAGGTGCTCCGGATCATATTCTATGTCATTGGAGATAAAGTAGTCATTAACAGAAGCTAAAAGTGTCATCTCTGGGATGGAAAACACATCCATGAACTGCTTCATCTTGGGTCCCTGAAAAACACACAAATCAATTCCATTACAAAGAAAACTGGGGTGAGATCACACAGAGCGAACAACAAAGACCACGCTATTTGATCAGAGTAACAACATTAGTTTGATTTGCCAACCAAAAACCTTTCAATCGAATAAAAAGGGGGGGGGGGGAACACTGCTTGATATTATTACATTTTTAATTGCCCAACATCACCCCCTCTTTGGAGGACAATGTTATTTTCAACTTTCAACATGTATATTTATCAAAGCGAGGGAACAAAAAACAGAACAGACAAAGAAACCAAACAACAAAACATTAACAAACTAACAAGGGAAAATGATTAGCAGAAAGAAAGGAAAATGAAAGGGGAAAAGTTGCAATCTCAAGTTTTTGGTTAAGTGATGGTGATTGTATCAGCTTAGGGAGATGAGAGGAGGGAAAAGAAGGGAGGGGGATTGCACATTATAGCCTACTATATATATAATGCGTTATTTCAGTTTTTAAAAAGTGCCTTATGTAAAACAAGAAAAGTTTTTTAAAAAAAATTGACCTTCCATTTCTGTCACATATTCACTGAGTGGCATGTATAAGTATCTTCTTTATATACCTTACGATTCACAATAATACCAAACCTAAAATTTTCATAATGGGTGACAGACAAGAAGGAACATTAACCTTTCCATAGAAGCCGCTGACTTGGTGGAGAGGGATGTGATTAGAACCTCCATACAACTGCATGACCTCATCATCTGGAACAGGTTTCAGCCCCCTTTGAGGAAAACATCTCAATTAGGGATCTGAATTTTCTTAAATTGTGGTTAGATTCGAGTCAGAAGTGGTAAAAAAATATATAATAATAATAACTGCATCGGGACGTGGACAAGTTTTGTTTTCATATTGCGCAATAGCTCTAGATTTTCCTCTTGGCTCACTCTGTATTGGTGGTTAGTTTCAGCAAGAAATATGTACATAGTACAGAAACTAAGCTTATATAAAGGTTAGGAAAAATTAAAGCACTGATTTTTTTTCTTAAGCATTTAATAATAATTGAGCAAGCTCATTTAGAATAGATCGGCACCAATCACAAAAGCAATCTGTTGCAGTGTTGTTGTTGGAGGTCAGACAGTTGGCAGGGAATACAACAAAATCAATGCTAACACATCCCCCATTTCACTGTGCTAATGAGACAGTATAGCAATGTACCCGAGACAACTTACCTGTACACAGTGCCAAGCTGAATATAATGGAAAGCGTCTATTTTCATCAGCATTCCCTGTGGTGCAAAAAAAAACCCACACTTATCAGTCACTATAACACAGGTATAAACGCGTTTCCTTTAGCTTTTGTATTTTATAACGTCGTCTCGGAATATACCTTCTGGATATCGTAATGAAGGCCTCGAGTTGCGAAGTTGGGGATGTATCTGTACTTGCTGATACCTTGAGGATACTACACAAGGAAGAAAGTTCAACACGTTAGTCATGACTGTCCTGCAATCAGCATCTCATTACACCATGATTTGCTCAAGTAACCTCAAATCATTACAAACTTAACCGTGACAAAACTACTATCACGGCAACCGTAAGGAACTTACACGTGGCACCGTGGGAAGAGTTCAGCCACTCTGTGACTTATTACAAGACCTTGGAATTATACGTTTCTATCTTGAACCCTGTGATTTTAAGACATTAAACTGTGAAGTTACAATATATAAAGTCAGTCCAGATATGTTTAACATTATTTTACATATATACACACACACTATAAAAGTATACTTCAATGTCAGATTTATCATGTATATTGGGTGCCGTGTAAATGACAGCTAGAACTATGCAATTTTCAATTGTGATCACATACACAGGGGAAAGGTTTTTTGTGCGTGTGCGTGCCACAGCATTCCTTAAAAAAAAACAAAACAAAAAAAAAAACAGACCACAGACCTTGTAGTGCTCTATGAGGAACTCTCGGGCTTTGTTGTAGATCATCTCATCAAGAGCGTTGGAGTACAGGGCCAGCGTGTAATCATAATCGAAACCATAGATGTCCACCTCTTCCAGGTTCACCTCGTTGTTGGCATAGATGGTGGACGGATTAAGAAGGTTGCACACTCCGGGAGGAATCAAATCTGAGAGGGGAGGAAAAAAAAAAAAAAAAAAAGAGGCATGATCATATTACCCAGAAACATAAACATAACCATATGGAGGTCAGACATGTCTCAGTTCTTCTCCTGGGTCAGACCAGATTGTGAACAGTCGTACATTTACATTTATGTCATTTTGGCAGACGCCCTTATCAAGAGCAACTTACATATATCACATTTTATACAAAAAAAAGTTGAGAGTTAAGGGCCTTGCTCAAGGGCCCAGCAGAGGCAGCATGATGGTAGTGGGATTCGAACTCACAACCCTCCGGTCAATAGTCCAGTGTTTTAACCACTCAGCTTCCACTACCCCACTACCACTAAACCACTCGTGTGTTTATCATAAGGAAACCCTGCTAGAGGGAAGCTAGGATATGTTTCCTTTGGCGAGGTTACGCCCCAAACTCAATTCCCAGTCAGCTTAGCTATTTCTGAAGTCCGAGAGTGAAGCCCTTTTACGGGGTTGGGAAATATTTCCCACATAAAGGTTCAGTCCTGGCAGGTTTAATGGCATTTGTTGACAATAACAATAGCTTATAGTTTATTCTATACCCCGTGTTTAACACCAGTAATCTGTACAACATGAAATGAACTTTCTTTCCGCTTCTTTTTCCCCCGAACATGTTGCAGCTTAAAAGCGTCGCCCTTCCCTCAGACTTACCGTGCACCAGGCGTTTCATTTCGTTGTACCTCGCCCATAAGTAGGTTTTCTGGTCGATTTGTGGAGCGGTAGAAGAAAAAGCCCTTCCGGACTTGGTAAAAGATTCCTCGCCCTTTGCTTTCCCCCCTCCATGGTGGGGTCTGAGCGGGGCTTGCACTGTGTTCGCGCCACACTTTTGCCCTTCCTTGCAACATTTCTGCTCGTTTTGTGTCGGACTCGTTGCAAAGCTGGCGCACAAAGCGATGGGGCGTTTGAGTCCAGCGCTGCTTTTCTGCCACAAAGCGCAGCCTGCGTCTACCAGTCTCCTCCGCGACATTGTTCGTGACAAGCTGCTGCTGATGCGGCGCGACTACTGAGCTTGTTTACCACGCCACTCTGTTTTTGTTCTGTACACTGTGTACATTCGGGCAGCAGCTGCGTCCGAAGATAAGAGAGGCGTTGACCTGGCGCGACCAGCCAATCCCGTGACAGCGCGAGGATGATTGACATTACGTCGAGCCACTTGGCAGTAGAGAATGCTTTTTTTTCGTTGAGTAAGGGGTTTGCATTCCCGGCGGAAAACGGGTTTGTGTGCCAGTTCAACCAATACGTGGCAGCTGTGGTAACACGAGCCACACTCGAAGCCACACGATTGGTCAATCCTCGGCATGATTGACAGTCGCTCCAGCCTACATGTGGTACGTGACGAGCACGCGTGCTTTGTGTGTTCTGTTTATCGGTGGGTTCCTGCTGCTCTTGTCTGCTTCGTGAAGGAGGTTCAGTGGCAGATAGAAAAGCAGTAGCAGCGCGGGAAAAAAAAAAAAAAGTTGAAATCAGGAAAGGCTCGTATCAGTAGATTTTTTGGGGGGGTTGGATGACCTTTATGATGACATATCCTCAGGCAAAATTCGGTCACAAGCCCGTTGAGAGTGAGCATAAGCATGAATGAACTTGTGCACCAGTTTCCAAAGAGAGAACAAAGGTGTGACTTCCAGCGCCCAAGCACAAGACCATTAGCCCAACAAACAAGTCGAACAATGCAATCTGTTAACGACTCAAACAGATTATCTGTCTTTCATATCCGTACATTTTTGATCACGTTTTTTTTAACTGAAAACAATGTCATTTTAAGCTGATATAATTAAAATAGCTGATAACTGCAAAGAACCCCAAAGAGACATTTACAACCTTTCCAGTCACATCCTTTATGATCAGGGAAATGCAATACAATAGTGACATGTGGGCAATGTGCCACAGTGAAAAGCAAAACGTGCATTACAATGCATTTACAATTGCAGTAAAAAAAAAAAAAAAAAAAAAAGTATGTCAGTAGTGAGTATTATCATCCACCTTGCTGCTGCATTGCATTTCACTTGTGCGATTTTGTTTCAGATTGAAAAGCAATCAAAGCACAGGAACAAAACATGATATGCAGTAATCTAATGGTATTGTTTTACATTACTGAAAAGCATTCATTAATTGCATTGGTCTTCAACAAGGTATTGCTTTTTTTTATGGATCAAATGATGAAAGCATGTCAGAAATGATTCTAATTGACTTTGCTGCAACATAGGTATAGTATTATTGTAGGCTTATAGGTAATGATCAAAAACAGCCATAAGAGCAGGAGTCGGCTGGACCCCAGACTGAATGCAGAAATTTAAGTTTACCAATCGAGGTACTTGAAGAAGAATGTAGCAGATCAGTGCATGAACTAACTGGCAATTGTTCAGTGACTCTAGTTTTCAAAACATGACCCAAACAAGGCTTCTGAAGCAGGTCCTCTGTTTCGGCTTATTCAAGCATGTGCACATTTTGGTAAATGATTTATCTGAAGACAAATATAGATACATTAGTCTAGAAAGGGGAGAGATTTGTGTTTATTCTAAACGAGTCCCATTTGTTCAGGGTCCATGGTATTAGTTCAATCTGGTAATGTGAGTTACCACTATGAAACTGTTGAGTAACTTTTGTCACCATTTATTTATTTATCTGTACCTTTGTGAGCAATGAATTTAATGCGACTGGAACTTTTTGGGAACAAATTTTTTGGATCAAGTATTAATTGTGCCACAGACGGCGTAGTGGTTAGCACTTTCACATCACAGCAAGAAGGGTCTGGGTTGGAAACTGGCAACAAACTGGGGCCTTTCTGTGCAGAGTTTGTATTTTTCTTCCCGTGCCTGTGTGGGTTTCCTCCAGGCACTCTGTTTTCCTCTAACAACCCAAAGATATGCAAAACAGGTCAACTGGCTGCTCTAAATTGCCCATAGGTGTAAATGTGAGTGTAAAAAGGTGGTTACCCCGTGATAGATTAGCAGCTTGCCCAGGGCGTACTCCACCTCTATCCTGAAGTCAACTGGGCGGATGATGATATAGATGCTGGATGGATCATCCATGCAAGTGGAGACGTGAAAATTACATGTGTGAAAACTTTCATGGAAAATGAGCAATAGTGTAAAAAAAAAAAAAAAAAAACAGGTTACTGGTTACATACTTTTCACTGCGTCACAGAAAGAAACACCACCCTGATCTGTAAAAAACTAAACAAAACAAAACAAAAGAAAAAACCCAGCTAAAACTGCCATGAAAATCAGATTCATCTAGACTGCCACAGGGTAACTTTACATACCTGAAATACAGAAATTCCAGTCAAACACCTAACTGACTCTGGAATTTTGGTGTCCTAGATGAACTTATCTCCTTTGGTTGAAAAAAAAAAAAATAATCGCTAGGTTTGTATTCAAGAGTTGAACTTGTGAACCACAAAATATTTGAGCAACACGTTATTTTTCTGTATCAAATGTTATTTCACAGAACTGTAGTGGTCACGTTAAAATTTGTATATACATACTTTCTTGTGTTTGTGTTCAGACCGGTGAAATGTTTAACTTGAACACAATGGGGTGTAGCTGGCGCTAGACGCACGTGGGATGCTGTATACAAAACAATCTTGGACTTTTTCAAATTTATTTCTTCATATGGAATCATATGTTTTAAACAAATGCAAAATGCTTTATTTACTTTGCTCCGGCTTCAGGTTTCTTTCTTCTTTTTCAGGAAAATCTACCTGTCGAACTGGAGGTCGTACACAACGTCCAGGTTATTCCTGCTGCATTGGTTGTGCTCAGATGAACGATATGACCTGTAGTATGTCCATCAGTGCCATCTGTTACTTAAACTCTCCATTGCTCGGCTTGTTAAGGTCTTCCTCTTGTGGGTAGGTGCTTTTGTTTCCAGCATTCTTGTTTCTTTAATTTCATCCAGTTAGGAGCCCTAATGCTGTAATGGTGGATTTTCTTCAGACCAAAACTGACTGTTTTATTTCTAAAGACCTATTAATCTCTAAGCTCACTGGAGCTTCAAGTAAGATGACAAACAGTCTTTTTTTATAGCTTAAGACAGAAAGACAACAGTACAATGCATCTATTTGCTTTATAAACAGAGTATGTGATGCAGCAAAGTTTCAGAAAAGTGGGTCTCTGGGAATTTCTCATTTGTTTTTTGTTTTTTTTTGTTGGAATGCTCAAATTCTCATTTATATTAATGTCAACTTGCATGAGGATTTACGTGAGGATCATTAACACCATACTAGGAGTAGGATTTCTTTGAAGTGACTCAGATTACCAAAATATTAGTTAAGTGAACAATTCATACTTTTGAAAATGAAGACCGTAAAGTTGTCCATTTTTAATGCACACCTTAAATAGGTTCACAGGTGCTAAGTATCTTATTATTCAGTGTTAAAACAGAATATTTTGATTAGGCTGTGACATTAGGCAAGTGATGATTTCCTGAGCTACAGTGGTAAAAGTCCCCACTGAGGGTAAAAACATGTTTACTGCCGGTTAAAAAACACTTATTAATTTTTTTATTTAATTTATGAAAATCATAGCAAAACACTATTGTTCCGACAAGTGAACATAACTTTTTTTAACAGGCCGGGTGATGTGATATGTTACATTAGTACTACATTTATTCCATTGTATTGTATGATGTTGCAGTAAGTAAAAAAAAAGCAATCTTTTAGTCTTAAGTAGCCAAGACTATATGGGAAAAAAAAGGGGGGGGGGCATTTTAGCCATAATCTAAAATAAAAAAAGAGCAATTTTAACTTACTCTTGCTTAAGCGTAGGTAAGAGAAAAGGGTCATAAAATAGTAATGTTTACTTTATTAGAATTCTGACATTTTGCATTGAAAAATAAGCGATTGTTTGAAAGATGATTGCAAAAAAATTGTGTTACCAGTGGTCTGAATGCTGTTATTGATACCTGAAGTTACAGTTAATTTCTACAAGATGGAAATTTTGGGATCTAAATACAAGTCTCCATAATCTTGTGTGTGTCTTTTTGTGTGCGCATGTGTAAAGCAAAGTTGTAACGATTCATGGAAATCTGAATATGAAACTGTTGAATTGGACAAATATTCCAATTTAAGAACATAAATGGCTAAATCACATGCACAAAATGATTTTTATAAATACACATTTGGAGAAATAGTTTTGTTTATTTTAGTGCACAACAATAAAACACAAAACAATTACTTTATTGCATCTCAGTAGCAACTTCCACGTTTCAGGTGTTCACATAAGCACATAAAAATCTATTTCGTATTCAGTTTGTCATTTTAACTATTTTCTCAGATCTATAGATTTCAAAATACTGTGAAAAGTATGATTTATTTTTCCCATTTTTAGTCTGAATCCCAAATATAGTAATTTAGTGAACTGAACAGTGCATAGAAAATAAACACAAACCCCTTAAAAAAAAGTGTCAGGATCAGTAAACATAATGGCAGTAAATTTAAATTGGACTCTTTTTTAACTTATCCAAATGCCACAGCATAAAGCATGTTTTCAGTGAATTATTTATAATTTGAAAAGAAAAAACAGAAATGAAATTTCCCAATTTCTCAAGTATGTAATCCCTCAGTCAATACATGACAGAGGCACCTTTGGCACATAGATCTGAAGATTTCTATTCCTACTCCTCTTGGCAGAACTTTTTCAAGATGGGTTTATTTGTTTTTTGCTGATGAATAACCAACCTCAACACATTCCACTGATTTTCAGTTGGATTTAGGTCAGGGCTTTGACTAGGCCACTCTAGAATATCCTCCTTGCTCCTAGCAATCTACTCCATCGTAGCTTTAGCCTTATTGTTGGGGTTAAATGTTCCTGCTGGAATATGAATGAATGAATGTTGGACATTCTCAGTTGTTTTACAGATTTCATCAGGTTCTTCCCCAGAATCTCATTGTACTTCACTGCATTCAAACTCCCCTCAATCTTAACAAGCTCCCCAGCCCCTGTAGAAAATAAACATCTTTAACACATGCTCTGCTTGGACTACAGACGGACTATTTGGGAAATGGCTTTCATCTTGTCACCCTCTCATACAGGCTACATTTGTGCAATATTGAGAGGAAATACAATGTTATGTTGGCACAATATTTGGTTGCTGGTGGCCCTTCTGACCCAGGGAATTCTTTCTCTGTCATCTTGTTTAGATGAACAGACAGATTCAGTCAGGCTGTGGGTGATGCCATGCACAACAGCGCTTTGGGGTATCTTCAAAGCCTTGGAAATATTTAAAAACCTCTCACCTCATATGTACCTTTCCCATGCTGCTGCTTTTGTGTAGATCGTGAATGATGGGCTACAGTAAACAGCAGTTTGCGTTTTCAAGTCAGTTGCTGGGATTCCACACCGGTGTTGAAAAATTTAATTCACTATATGATCATGAAGGCAGTTGGATGTTCCTGAGATTACAGATAATGGATGTTACAGCACAGGGGTTGTAGACAAGATATTGCAGTTAATTTTTAAATCAGGTTAGAAATGTTTGATTGCTAGCTTTCCACTTTGAAAGGTATCGAGTGTAGATTAGCTGAGGGGGAAGAAAAAAAGAAAAGATTTTTCCATTTCCAACTTATAGATCAACTACAATCAAGTCCATAAGTATTTGGACACTGATACCATTTTTGTGTGTGGTTTTTTTTTTTGTCTCTGCACACCACCACAATAGATTGAAATGAAGTCATTGACGTGTAGACATTCAGCTTTAATTAAAGGGGTTTAACTAAAATATTGCATTAACCATTTAGGAACTGCAGCCGTTATTTTTTTTTTTTACATAGTCCCTCAATTTTCACAGGTTCAAAAGTAATTGGATGATTGACTGATAAACATATTCATAGCCAAGTATGGACTGTTTCTGTGTTATTTCATGACATATTAAAGAGATAAAAGGTCTGGAGTTGATTCCAAGTGTTGAATATGCATTTGGTACCTGTTCATGGAAACTCTCAATATCAGAGACACAGCAGAAACATCATGAGTAGCCAAATCAACAATTTGGGACGTTCTTTAAGAGAAGGAATGCACTAGCGAGCTTTTCTACACCAAAAGGCCTACCTCCTCAAGAATGTTCTTGAATACACTCAAGAACAAATCAAGAACATTCTTGAGGAGGTAGGCCTATCATTGTCAAAGTCTACAATCAGAACACCTACATGAATGTAAATACAGAGAGTTTACCTCAAGATGAAAACCAGTAGTTATGCTCAAGAACATAAAGGCCTGATTAGGCTTTGCAAAAAAGCCTGCCCAGTTCTGGACAAAGACAGAAGAAACCAAGAATAACTTTTTTCAGAATGATGGGGAGAGAAGTGTATGGAGAAAATAATGAAGGGATCATGATCCTAAGCATGCCACATCATCTGTCTAACATGGTGGACATGGGCATGTATGGCTGCCAATGGAACTGGGTCACTGGTGTTAACTGATGTGACTGCTGATAGCAGGATGAACGCTGAAGTGTACTGAATAGAGCTATACTATCTGCTCAGACTCAGTCAATGCTGTAAAACTGATAGGACGGCGTTCACGACACAGATGACCCGAAACATTTCAGGAAAGCAACCCAAGAGCTTCTTAAAGCAAAGGACTGTTCCTAAATGGCTGAATCAGTCAACCAAACCGAATATACTTTTCACTTAGCAAAGACAAAAAAAAAAGTTCACCATATCCAGCATACTCACCGAACATAGCGCAATCATATTTCACTTGTTTAGGTCACTGCAACATACACACGCTGGCCAATATACGAAATTGCATAGATTAATTAATTTCCTCAAAACCCAAATCCTTCTTTCGCAGCGGTATTCAGTCTTTCCCAGAAATAAATGACAGAAAGTCATAGAATCTAACAGTGATTACTTTGAATAGTAACCATGTATTATTTTAGAAAATTGCACAAAAGATGCTTTCCAAATGTTCAAAAGGCCACAAATCCTATGCACTACCCTAATATACTAAAATAATGTGACTTCTTCAGCTAATTAGGAATAATATTCAGAAATAAAATCACTCTTTTCTTTTAGTTTGTTTTTCCTAGAGACTGACTCTGTGGCTCTATTATAGCTTCCATAAGAAAGATGTCCATTGTGTTGATTTAGAATCAGCTTTGACATAGAAAAATGTTGCAGTTAACCTCCAACATTGTCAGCAGATATCTGTGTGATACTGATAAAATTCTCTTCACCCACTTCTCTCAAGCCATCTCTGTTTGGAAAATGGAACAAAAAAAAAAAAAAAAAAAAAAAGTGAATGAGAAAGAAAAAGTCTCTCTCAATAAATAGAAATAACACAAAATGCAGTATCAATTTTGTTGCAGTGTCGCAAGGATACAACGTCAATTTTTCTATGACAAACTATGCTAGGTTTTTTTTTTTTGTCCTGCACGTTTCTCAATGTTTCAAGAAACTGATAAGAATTAAGCAAATGTTTCCTGTCTGTGTCCTTATCCATGGTTTGCTCTCTTACTGATTAGTAGCTCAGCTGACAAATGTGCCCTAATGCACGGTCCTCAACACTGCATATAGACTACAGATCAAGAACCCTTAAGTTTCCACCTCACCTTTGTGTTTATATGGGCATTTCTCCTACAGGCACAAAAACCTTATACGATAAATATTTGACAGGAAATACAAAACACTTATGATGCATTAATGTATGTATTATTATATCAGTATGCAAAAGTACACAAAATTTGAAATACATTTCACTAATACTTCTTTTTGCATTCTTTTTAATCAAATGAGTGACAGGCTCACAATGGTATAAAAGACGCTGTATTCTCTAAACCATTCCTTTGTGAAAAAACACATTTTACTCAATTCTTGCACATTAACTGGAACATTCAACAGAGCCAAATGATTTATTCTCCAGCTATTTTGAGGTCAAATCATTCGGTCACAGATAATGCAGAAAATTTGCAGGTATAAGAAACATGGACAATTTATTTGTTCGACTCAGTATCCATATAAGACATGTTGATTAAAAAGAAATTGCCAACCATTGACTTTATTTTTGTATCTCTAAAATCAAACACATTAGAGATTGGTTCTATCTACAAGGGTCAATTTGAGATAATACTCGATTGGAAGTATAATTAGTCCTAATTCTCGCAGCATATGAGCTGTAGGAAACAATCAGTGTTGTTCTCAGCTTGACAGTTAAAGGAAATGATACACTACTCAACTATATGACTTGAATGACTGCTGTAGATCAGAGGCACTGATTTTTAGGTCACTGCTTGCAAATTCAAATTGCAGTTTAAAACCATGTGCACGACACTATGTAGACATTATATAAGATCTGATATAGCATAAATGCTATGTAAGATGCTTCCCACTAAAAAACATTTTAAACTAATCCATATCGTCAGGACTTTAACCATATTCCTGAAATATTCCAGTGCTCTCATTAGCAATTTTGACTAGTACAAAATCAGGGGTCACAGTTAATGGACATTATTGGCTACACAATAGAGTTGTCATTGTGTATTTACAGGCAAAGCATATGTACTGATCCTCCTTGAATGGCTGTAGTCAAGGCCAAATGTGGGGAAAAGCAGAAGACATTCAAATGGTGCCAACATTTTCACAACAAACTAAAATTCTGTCATTTTGATACAAAAGAGTATTGTGTCCACATCTCCAGCCCAAAGCGGCTTTCTAGGTGTTTGGGTTGGAATTAATCGAGATCATGGATGGCTCATGAGCTTGGAGATGGAGTGACACTAGCTTTACCATTAGAGCCGATCATAGCGTCTGTATAGTCCCTGTAAACACTTCCACCGCTTGAATTAGCCTTCTCTTATCTTAGCAGCTAGTGCAGAATTTTCTTGACGAATAGACTTGTAGTCTTCCAGAATCTTCTCCAGGTTGCTAACAGTCTTTTTACCATTTTCAGTCTCAATCTACAGAAAGGAGGGACAAGAGACTGAGCACTGGATA
>JAOVYU010000037.1:4215114-4226164 GCA_025674565.1 Synodontis membranacea | reverse complement strand
TGTATCCATTCTAAGCATGTTTGTAATGTACCTGCTGACTGCCGTCTTTGGATACCTCACCTTTTATGGTGAGTCTTTTATATCTGAACTCATACCTTTTATTTATTTGTGCACTGCATTATCCACAAAACATTCAGACATTTTGTTATGTGTGTGGTGGCCTGGGAGAGTGTGTTTTTTTTTTTTTGACAGACAGACAGACAGATTCCTTTATTGTCATTTTCTCCATTTTCAAACTTTACTCCTGACATTTCTTGAGACTGATCCATGCAGAAGAGGAAAATATTTCAGTTTAAGAAAACCTATAATTTTGTATGTATTTATATAAAGAGATTTCCCAGGCTGCCGCATGTTTCCAGATTCTTCGGTTTAAAACCTCTCTACTTTTATGTGATTTGCGTGTTGTAGGCTTTCTGTCATGTATTGTAAACTCTTTTTCTCTGTTTGCTCCGAACAGGAAGTACAGAGACAGAGCTGCTGCACACCTACAGTAAAGTGGACCCACTGGACATACTGATTCTGTGTGTGAGAGTGGCTGTACTGGTGGCTGTCACACTGACTGTGCCTGTGGTGCTCTTCCCGGTAACCACACACTACTTATATAATATTTTCTTGCAATTTGGACACTGTAATTCACAGTCTGCAGATTTTGCAGGTTTAGAATCACCATGCAATGAATGATGCAATTAAGCTTCAGCACATCATTTAATTCTTGGCGGTTGACTGAATAAATCGCTGATCTGATACTGTGGTCCCGCCACAGAGTTGATTATTGTCAGCAAAACCCAAAGTGCTTTGTTCCACTTACGCCAACACAATTATTGCAATATATTGCAGTAACTATTACAATTTATATATGATATATCCTACTTTTTATTTGTTTATTTAATGTTGTGGAAGGTGACTCATTGAAAGAAATTAGTTTCTGATATTACTTAAGTTATAGCAGCTATAAACAGTCGTCTCTTTTGTCCAGGCTCCTTTTTATTTTTTGTCTCTCTCTCTTTCTTTAAGTTAAAATAAGACAAAAAGGCCACTTGTCATGTTACCCAGAAACATCAAAGTCCTCTGTCTTGAAACCTTTTCCATGTTGGAAAACATACATTTATAGCTTTACCCCTGATGCTTATACTGCGCTGACACTGGAGACTCCTTCCGAAGCTAAATAAGCATCTGTATCAGCAATGACACGCTTATTAGTATGGGGAAAGTAACATATCAGAATGAGTGCATTAATCTAAACCTTGCAGCCAGTTCTATTGTCAGAGCTGTGCTGTTACAGAAAATTAATCAACACCTTATGTCCCCTGACCCAGAATGGAGCTCCAGTGCTGGGCTGTAAGGATTAACAAAAGTTCACCATTTAATATCTGTTCCATCCAAGTAATTTAATTTTTCAGTTTCAGTGAGTAAGATCAGTGATCAAATCATGATCAGTCTTAACATGGTGTAAATATAAGCATGATTTTCATTTAGATTCGGCGAGCTCTTCTGCAGCTGATTTTCCCTGAGAAACCTTTTCATTGGGCTCGCCACATATCCATTGCTGTGGGCCTCCTCTTTGCTGTCAATATACTTGTCATCTTTGTACCCAACATCCGAGACATCTTTGGCATCATTGGTAAGGACAAATTTCCTACAACGGATGAAAGAACAAAATTTCAGGCTCTGGTAGAAAATTCTTGTTCCTTTAGCGTTTGAACAAAACTAAATCAAAACGCTGCCTATGTGAAATATTCCTTGATGCAAATGCTGTGTTTCCTTATCTCCAGGCGCTACCTCTGCACCAAGCTTGATCTTCATCCTCCCAGGTCTATTCTATATCCGCATTGTTCCGATAGACCAGGAGCCGTTGACTTCAAGACCAAAAATTCAGGTGAGTTGAATGATTAAGGAATAACAAACTTTTCTGGATATGGATTTCAGTGACAAGTCTTTGACATCTGTCCGTGTTCCACCTTTTCTCCTTCAGGCGATTTGCTTCACAGCCCTGGGTTTCATATTTATGTCGATGAGTTTAACCTTCATAGCCCTGGACTGGATTAGTGGAGAGAACCGCAGTGGTGGGGGACACTAATTCCCAACCACGAACACAAGGGGTCCAGTGTGCTTGCTCAGCAGAACACCATCAAGCCGTCCTCTTCTCTCAAACCCAGCTTTGGAACCTGAGAGAAGAGCAAAAACAAACAAACAAACAAACAAAAATCACTGATAGGCTGGGCCCATCTCACCTCTGGTCCCTTCCCATACTGAGTGAGGGTAGGACCTGCTTCCCACCATATTTCAAATTAAATAGAGGAGTGTTTTTGTGGTGGAGGATCTTGGCCGAACATGAGGACATCACGCCCTTCCAAGGCAGTAACATTCAAGATCCTAAATGCAGTCGTTCGCTTTGACAATCCACAGAGATAAACGCCAATTAGGTTTCTGATCGCAAACTGCTTACAGATGCAAAATTCCAAAAGTTCTTTTGCAACATCTGTAAGAGAATCCCAAAAGAAGCAGACGTGTTGATTTATTTTCTCCCTTCAGTGTAATCAAATAGATTTCTGCCGTGCAAATATGGCAGATTATTTCATTCACACTACAATTCTAGGAGAAATCTTTATCCGAAGTTCTCTGTCACAGCCTTTGGTAAAGGCTGACATTCTTCACCTAAGTCATAAACTGTAAAACCTAAATGCTGAAATAGGTAAAAACATTGAAAAAAAAAAAACCTACATTATAGGCGCAATCAGTAATTTATAAAACCGTTCTATTAACAGCAAATGTATAGCAGAATACCTATTCTTATGAATAACTTCTTTACAGTATTTAAAGTGCCAAGTACAACCGGCATTACCTCAAACAATAAAATAAAAAAAAGAGAAAAAACAACATACAAAAACATACAAAAACAGATCATGTGCCTTCGAAACTCGGGGTGTAAACCTTGTTTCCAGATTCTTTTTATGCCTTATTCAAAACTGGGCCTCAGATTGTTCTTTTCAAATGTATGGCTTTGGTTTTAAAGCAGAATATACAAAGATTGGTTAGTGTTAATCTTTTTTGTTTATGCAGCATTACATTTCACCTGAATAACAAAGGTACAGCAGATTAGAACCTCTGTAATGGAATTCAGTTCTGAACTATTAGCTTTAAAGAGAAATCATTCATTCAGTAGAACTAGAGCAAAAAGTCGATCTGTATTTTACAGCGAATGAGTGAAGCTTGATCATTCAGGGGTCATAATCTGTTCTGTGCCATCGAATGTCATGTATTTATCAGCACTTCTCCTGTGGCCTTTTGTTATAGGTTGATATTTTCTCTGGGCCACAGATTAAAATCTCTATAAATTTCCAAAGTGAAATAACAAGAAGGAAACCAAAAAAAAAAAACCTTTAAAAAAAAAAAAAAAAAAATTCTCTGCATTTAACCTATGCATTTAAACCAATAAAACGGTGCAGGATAGGGCTGAATTAAGGTTTAAAGTGTCTTTCATCTGAGTCTAGAGGTCACTGTGAAACAGTGTCACTAAAATACATATTCAAAAGCAGACTAATATCCACATCCCACAATATCACCGTATATACACAGGAGAAAATCTAAACTATTAAGATGAGGCAAATCTGCCTACTTCATGGATATAATGTGCTCAAATAAAGGGTAACATTTAGGGAATATTTCCCATTTGATATTTTAATCAATAAAACATTGTTCCAATACCTCCTACAATCAGCACAGTGTATTCCTCTGTCAGTAGTAAAGTGGGTAAGACTATTTAATGCTTACAGTGTTTAAGTTTACAGTGTAGCTGACGCACATTACACATCACTGGTGTGGCTGTTGGCTGTTAGCTGTACCGTACATGTCAACATGAACGTGACAATTTACAACCTGTGAACTTGACAAGTTTTACATTTAGCTTAAACATGCAGTCTAGCTTACTCTGTTAGCTTACACGGCATTTGTGTGGAGTGAAATTCCTCGTACACTCGCGGAACTCAAATCTGTTTCTTGTTTCATCCCGTAAAATGCGCGCCCTTGCTGAGTGCATCCTACTATGTGTAGTAGTGTTGTTCATGTTCTTTCAACAGCTCTGCATCTTCTCTTCACGTGTAACGAAGACGGTGCTAATGTTTGATGGAGTGGCGCTCCATGGAGGTTTTAACAGGATGTCGCGTGACACCAAAGATACTTTGCCGCTGATGAAGTTACTTCATCAACTGTTTATTGTTCTTTGTTTTTTTTTTGTTAACTGAATTGGCTGTTGACTTTGTCCTTCTTACAGTTTTCAATAAAGGTGAATTCTGTATGACATGAATGTTTTGTTTGATTTGGGAACTTAAACAAGTTATGCCGTGCAAACTGAAATGGGGTTATCATGAATCTACACAAAATAGTGCGTAACACTGAACTGTGGGTAGTCAGTATAGGGAAGTCAGTATAGGTAGCGAAGTTATTTACAAAAACATAAAAGATGTATAAGTATTAACCCTATTGCTGGAACATGTAAATTAATTCTGGTGTACACATTTTTAAATCAGAAGTCACATAAGTAGTTGGACAGACTTCACCAGTGTGTAATTAAAATGCCATATGATCTCAGTGTTGAAACAACAGTTCCTGGAAGGCCTCAGAGTTTGTACAAAAACAAACAGCATTGTGAAGAGCAAGGACCCAAGTCTGGGATAAAGTTCTTGAAATACAAGGAGGCACCAACAATTAAGTGGCCAGATAAGAATTCAACATTTTGGTCAAAATAACCAAAAATGCCTTTGGGTTTTTTTTTGTTTTGTTTTTTTTGTGTGTGTGTGATTTCCCAAGGCCAACCAATCAATGACAAAACACAAGGCCAGGGAAAAAGTCATAAAGTTTGGACTTTCCAAACCAATCAGCCAACCTGTATAAAGCATCAGATCAGTTGTGTTAGGACTTCCTGAGAAGGGTGGTGAATACAAAACTCCTCAAAGCACACAGGAACTGACAGCGCTGCAGAAAACAGCTGTAAAGTTTATGGTGTCCTAAATGCCTGAGCAGTCACGACTTCCCACAAAAGAGCTTTGAAAAAGTTTGGCAGTTTGGGAAAAAAACGTACAATTGCGCCATTGTGGTGTTTATGAAGTAATCCAGTTGAGATAGACATAAACTTTATTCAGTCAGCAGATTACTTGAGGTTGTGTATAGTTGCTTAAGCTAGAGCTTGAGTCTACCCAGGGCTCACGGAACAGATACACACTGTGGTTGCTCTTCCTGTTCACTAAGACTGACATCATTTAACAGAACGCGGAAGTCCCAGTTCCCCAAGCTCTCGCCCCTGTCAAACAAATATCAGCTTTTTAGTACAGCCAACGTGGACCGAGTCAGGGTACTACCATAGGGTCCAATTGTGTTCTCACAGTGAGAAGAGATGAGCAAGGGGAAGACTAAAGGGCAGGAGAATGTGCCCAGCTCCCTCCTCAGCATCCAGGAGAATGAGCGTCTGGTGGACCTGCTGGGCCGGAGATGTGTGGTGAGTGAGACGGTTAACTATCAATCAAACCAGGCTTACAGAGGCTACAGGCAGCTATGAGAGAAATGAGACAAGATCTGAAATTAACAGAAGTAACATGTAGATTAATGGTATGTCTGGATGCTTCTAGAAAGTTTCAAAAGTACCCTTCAAAAGGTTTCGTGTTTTAGACGCAGAGACAGCATACGCCACTGCTAATTCTTCATAAATGTTTCTACAACTCTGGGTTTTAATGCTTTATGTGTTCATTTTTCATAGTGGGTATTCTGTTAACACAATGCAGAAATCAGATTAAACTGACAGACCAATACGGGCCCTAGAGCATAGCCTGATCATTTTCATGAGCTGTTCTTTTTCCTTGTGAGGTATTTAAAAATGATCAAAATGCAGAAGCAGGGCTTAGCTACACGTTCTTAGAAGATATGACTGATATGTTTCTAAATTATTCCCCTGTGCTTGTACACTTGTCAGTATGAGAAAAAGTATCGAATCGAATGAAAGGAAGTGCTGCTTGAGGCCACTTCCTGTTGTGGCAGAGAGCACACGTTAACATTGCATTAGTTTCTTTCATATTTGTAAATACTTTTATGTCTTTCTATATATGCATGCTTTTGTGTGTGTGTGTGTGTGTGTGTAAGTAGACCCTAGCCACTGCTGTTGTGCAGCTCTATAAGGCCCTTTCACACAGTCCAGCCCACTGGAGTCTACAGCATACCGGAGTGGTGTGTTTTGTCAAGGACAATCCACGACGTTCATACTTCATCCGTCTTTATGATATCAAGGTCCTTTCCGCAATTATTACTATCATTTTATTTAAGTGATCCCTACAAGCTATATTTACCCTTTTTAAAGATAATGTTGTCATCTGTTTTAATAACAAGTATACGAAATGTGGTGAATGCGTACCCATGGTGGTGTAAGGGTGTGTTTATCTATATTTATGTATTTCAGGAAGGGAAAATGGTCTGGGAACAGGAGTTATATAATCAGATGACTTTCTCCAGTCCAAAGCAGTTTTTCCACAGCTTCCCAGCAGATGTAAGGATACATCTATTACTGTATAGATATATAATATTTCGACAAGTATGTGGACACCTGACCATGACACCAGTGTGTGGTCCTTCCCCAAGCTGTTTCCATAAAGTTGGAAGAACACAATTGTTTAGGATGTTGTTGTGAGGTGTATCATTACAATTTCCCTTCACTGGGACTAAGAGGCCCAAACCTGTTTCAGCATGACAATGCCCCTGTGCACAAGGTTGGTGTGAAAGAAATTGAGTGGTCTACACAGAGCCCTGACTTCAACACCACTGAACACCATTGGTATGAACTGAAACACCGACTGCACCCCAGGCCTCCTCACCCAACATCAGCGCCTGAACTCACTAACGCTCATGTAGTGACTGGCTACAAATTCCCACGGACATGCTCCAAAATCTAGTGGAACGCCTTCTCAGAAAAGTGGAGCTTATTATAACAACTGGGATGTTTAACAAAGCACATATGAGTGTTATGGTCAGGTGTCCACAAACTTTTGTCCATGTAGTGTACATTGTGATTCTTGAGGTAACTTTAAAACTTTTTAAATTTAAATTTAAATTAAATTAAATTAAAAATGAAATTAAATCTGTTTCAGGATTGCCAAGTGGGTCTAAACTTTGCAAATGACAAGGAATCGGAGCTGTTCAGAAACATATTAGAGGAGAAGATTTACCAGAGATCCAATCGCCAAGGTCAAATAGCAACACCATCACAGACACGATTCATCGATCACGTTCCCTATTCATTCTGACCGGTTAAAGTTGGAAAAGTCTGTAGATGGTATAGGTAATCTGTAGTATCTGAACGTGTCTTTCCTGCTTCACACCCAGTGTTTCAAGGATAGGCTCCAGATCCACTGACCCAGTACAGGATAAAGTGCTTACATAAAAATCAATGAACATGTTGAACTGTCTGTAGCACATGTACAGTTTCAGTATCTATACCTCAGTTGAACTGAGCATTTAAATATGAGCCTGTTTACTGTAGTGTACATCTCGATCAGACTGTACAGTGTGAACATATAAATTGCAAGCTTTAGCCTTGCTGTACAGGCAATAATATGTGTTGTAACCAAGTAACAAAAATTCTAAAATGGTTACGTGTCTGTCTGACCCCATGTTAACATCAAGCCTAGTTGTCTGCTATGTAAAACCCCTTATTTACCCCAACCACAGAAACTGACCCAGCCCCCCCCCCACTCATGCAACCTTTAGTGAAACTGCATGTACCTAGCACTTTAGCATTGTATACACACCATTGTTGTTTATGTGTACTAACAGCCAGTAGTTGTACCTCATGCTGTTTGAGAGAGAGAGAGAGAGAAAAAAAGAATGGAATAAGTTTAACAGTGAAGATGTGCATAACACCCTGTCTGTTTTCCTAGCACTGGCACTGTTGTTGTTTACATTGCCGCTGAGATGCTACTGTCAGTCGTTAAATGATCTGTCACATCCAGCCAGCAATACTGGAGAACGTCATAGTCAAGAGCGATTTTCAGTACAACTTTATCTTTAAATGAAAAAGAGAAGGGAGAACCACCCTCAAATATATTTATGGGTTGCCTGATGCAAGATTGCTATAGTGAAGTTTAATCCTAATTTTTGCAATTTCTTCATTTATTTTCACAAACAGCACATTCAGGATACTTATACTTAGAAGATATACATAGTGCCTTACATACTGTACATATACATAATGCTGTAAATGCTAATTTGTTTATCAGTCTGGTGTCCACCAATGGACCGCCAACACTTTAGTTATTTCAAATCATTCAATTCCTTTCTTCTACAGGAAGTGAATATAGTAAGTACGTCTCTCTAATAGAAAGAAAACACGTGGATGCTTCATAGAATATTTCCTAATACTACATCAATCTGATGTTAATATAAAGACAAAATAATAACTTACAGGGTAGCACGGTGGTACAGTCTTGCCTCCTCAAAGCTCCACTGTCCCCGGTTTGATCCTGAGCTCAGATTACTATCTGTTTAGGTGTTCTCAAGGTTCTCTGATTTCCTAATACCTGCAAAAAAAGCATGCCAGAGGATGAATTGGCTTAGCTAAATTGCCCCTTCGTATGAATGGGTGGTGTTCCATCAGGGCTGTATTCCTGCGTCACAATCCACAGACTCCATATTTATTGCAGTTCTGACCAGGGCAAAGTCTTTTCACGAAGTGAGTAAGTAATAATTGTAGAAAATAAACAAAATACAATAATAAATAAATAAATGAAAGTTAAGAGTTAAAAGATTACAGAAATGCCAACAGTAGACCCATAATCTTAATTGGGGCCTCATCTCTCTTTCATGTAAAGACACAGAAAAACTATTTGACAAGCTTTGATATTAGCCTTACATAAACTCTCCGGTATTGCTTTAATGTATATTTGTGTTATGTGTATATGTGTTATACAGCATGCAGGCCTTATGTTGACACCCTTCCTATTATGTGCTATCAAAATTTGTAACATTTGATACCAGAGCATTTATAATACCAGCAGCTTACCAGCCTCCATATTTTGTCTCTTATTAGAAAAAAGACAGAACGCTCCAAGTGAAGGTAAATCTGTACAGGAGCACTTTAACATTTGCTTTTGTCAAAAAACAAACATGAACGTCCTATTGCATGTTTGAAACAAAAGAGGTTAACTTTCCTTTCTTTTTTTTGTCATCAGAAAAACGAGCGCTACCTCCCCCACCACCATCAAATGGTCAGTACTGTGCTGTTGTGAGTCCTGTATATCCTAAAGACCCATGGGCTCATGTCCTAAAGTTAGTTGCTGAGTGTCGATATTTTCCTGTTGAATAACGCTAAAGATGCTTTGTGCATTACTGGTGTGTACGCCTACTTTCTGATTTCAGATATTGCATGCTGTATTTTTTTTCAGGTCCTCTGATGCCAGGTGGCATGGCCACAATAGATATCCCAAACCCAGATATTTTGACCTCTCGGTACCGATCACCTAGTATCCCTGTGCCTATGCCTGCTTCCTTTGGCAGAGGAAAAAAGGACAAAAAGGGCAAGAAGAAGGGACCTCGACTTACCAAGGCAGATATCGGAGCACCCAGTGGTTTTAAGTAAGTTTGTATAAGTGGCTTTCACAGGAAGTGCTATTTTAAATTGTCATTCTTTTCTAAAATCACATTTGATTTTTTCTTTTTTCTTTCTTTTCCAGGCATGTCACACATGTAGGATGGGATCCAAACACTGGTTTTGATGTGAGAACCCCCCTTTTCAGTCCAAGAAATGAAAATGGTTTTACTTTAGTTCTTATGCCACCACAATGTGTCAAATAATCACACATAATACTGAAACGCTCCAATGTAATTACTGTGGAGCTAACGAATAATATTAATTATATAGTTTGAAAACAATTACTTTTACATGTATAATTTAAAATTAAGCAGTGATGAAAATAGATACATTTAATGGATTTAATATCTAAGACAAAACATTAAAATAATTATAATTAAATAAGTTGTTGAAAAAGTTTTTCTGGGTTAATTAAATGGCGTTACAAAAATCTAGAACCCACATCACACTAACTGCTTCAATAATTCACAAGAAATATTCAACAACTTTTTAAATGATAATTATTTGAATTCTTAATTTATTGTGTTTCTCCTACTGTTACAAAGACTGAGTTTTTTGAACTCCTGATTGTGTTAAGCTTTAGGGTTAAAATTTTCTCAAAAATACAACTGCACAGTTGGCAATAATTTTCTGTCATATTTTAATTGCATTGTTGTTAAGTTTAGTTTTGGTTTATTTTTTGGAAAACATTGCATCAGGTTTAGTCAAGCGAGCAGTTTTTTTTGTCTATGAAGACGAAATATTTTAGCTAGTTTATTTCCTTCAATAATTTTCAATATTATCATTTGAAAGCAGTCTGGGCATCATTTTCTGTCATCTGTCCAACTGACCATTTCTGACATCTAACTTATAATCAGTGTAGAAAATCTAATTACATTCCATCATATGTTTTGAGTTTGGCTGACTTTTTTATTCAGTTACAATTTCACTTTCACCATGGAAACAAGGTTAATAACAAATATATTTTGTCTTAGATTTAGTAAAAAAAAAAAAAAAGAGCACTATGTAAAATAAAGTACAAATAGGGTTCATGTGTAATGTACCTGTTTATTTTCTTTTATTCTAGACTAATAATCTGGACCCAGACCTGAAAAAACTGTTTTCTTGTGCTGGTATCAGTGAAGACGAACTGACAGACAAGGAGACTTCTAAACTTATCTACGACTTCATCGAGCAGTCTGGTGGCCTGGATGCTGTCAAAGAGGAGATGAGGAAGCAGGGTGAGTACTGACTTCATGGGTCCTTATAGAATGTTTTTTATTTTTTAACTATTCCTGAATCCTTTATAATTTGGACCATTGAATACCATATACCTGTCACACCAGTGCTAACCAGAGGTGGAAAATGCACTCACATTCATTACTTAAGTGAAAGTACAGATACCACTGGTCAAATGTTACTCCAATACAAGTGAAAGTCGTGCAG
>JAOVYU010000037.1:4146877-4156991 GCA_025674565.1 Synodontis membranacea | reverse complement strand
TTCATAATTTTTGAAGTCACCATTACTCTACATCATTTCATTGCATGTGCCTAAGACTTTTGCACAGTACTGTATACTGCACATACTAGAAAAAAAAGGAAGGAGTAAAAAATGTTGGGCAATGCTGTTATAATCAACAATGTGGGGATATGAAGAGAAATTGATTATTTTTATAGAACAGCACATTCTGATATGTCTTGTTATTCTTATACCACAGCAATTTTGCCCAAGGCTTGTTTTTTATTATTTTTTCCTCCAAGACAAAAAAAAAAAAAAAAAAGAAATTGCAAGGTCTGCTCTGCTGTGATGACTTTCTCCTGTGGCAGAAAGCTTTAAGGAACTGCTTTACATGATGGGTCCACTTTCATGAATGCTAAACAAACACATTAATTACAGGACACTTAACCTTTAATTAACGTGAAATTACATATAAAGAATGTATTAGAATGAGCATTTTAATAGAAGATGGGATTTGCCTTGAAGGCAGCAGCAATAGAAAATTGTTTAACACTTTCTGGCAAATCCTACTGGAGAATTCATTCTTTTGTTATCTTTACTATAGCAACTGTTAATTCACAGGGACTTGTACGGCGCAAACTATGAAACAAAGAAGCAAACAAGCACAAAATCAGTCCAGTGAGTAATAGTTCATTCCGATATAAAACGAGAATGCATAAAAAAAATGACCCACGTATCATTTCTTTCTAATTTTGCCAAAAAATGAGCACCTCAGTCTACAATGTACAGTATTCATCACAAATAAGATCTTGATACCGTAAACATTTTTAGCTAATTTTTCTGGATTGGCTTAACAACTTGACAATGACAACTAAATATAATTAACAGTAGGTTTAGAATGTCTGATAATTAATTTATTTTTTTTTGCCCAACTGGAATCATTCTGGGGTGACACGTCCCATTTGCTGATATGGTGAAGTTTTCTCTAAGGAGACTTTATTTCACATTAATGAAAGGAGTCCCTATTATCAGCTTTTTTATGAGTCAAAAATAAAGCTCTTCCTTTAAGAGTTCTACCACAGCAAGGTCTTCAGGACAGAGGAATTTGCTCCTTGTAGTTTGCCAGTAACGTGACAAGTTGTAATTTTTTTTTTATTATTAAAAAGAGAAAAAATGAGAGGCTGTTGAGGAAATAGCTGTTTATAGATGCAATAATGTAAGTGATAGCAGGAACTAACTTGTCTTGCAGATGTTCCAGAGCTATAAACCGACTCAAAAAAAAAAAAAGTAGGCCGTGTTATTCTTTAATAAATATGAATTGTAATGTTGGCAAACCGCTTCAGCATGAGAGATAAATAAAACACACACACACAGGAAAAAAATGATATGCTGCTATGGAAAACATAACACATCACACCACTTCGTAGTTGATTATTTTCCAATACACCGTGCCGACGTCTTTATAAATATGCATAGGACAATGCTAACTGCAGCACATCCTGACTAATTCTCTGAATAACAGGTTCTAGCACATATACGCATGTCCATATATAAAAGCAATGACATTAGGAACATCTGTTATTAGTGTAAAAAAAAAAAAAAGAAGAAACAACTCATCCATTTAGTGTAGAATGCTTTCTCTGCCTATAAACAAGTTCTGAAAGTACATACCATCCTGTATTTTCACTGCTGTTCTATCCCAGGTTGGATAATGAAAATGCCACAGCCATATAACACAGAGGATCCGGGGGCTGAGACACCTGTTAGGAAGCCAGTGTTGATGCTACAGGAAGAGCATGTAATAAACACCTGACAAGGTGAGAAGACTGTCACAATTTGCAAGGCTGTCCAGAAGCCCATATAATAGGCTGATTTCTGTAAAGGAACTGCCCCCGAGGATAATTGAGGCTCAGGAAAATTCAGTGCCTGTGGCTGTCTTTTATGACACGGGACATCTGTAGGCTCATCTCAAGGCCATCAGGAAAAAATAAATAAATAAATAAATAAAATAAACCTTGTCCTTGTGAATTTGAAAGATACATTGCCAGATCTGGGCAAACAGCATTTACAACACTGGGCAAGGATAACATGATCTGTTGACATGGAGAATTCCAGCCATAAAATACATGTATGACAAGGATTCTTGACCTTGATTAAGTCTAGTAGTGGAAAAATGTTATCGAGTACGTTCGAGGTCTCTTACTGTATGTCCTTGAGCTTCATCAGTAGCATCAGGAGTTAATGCGTTTAGACTCTTTCAAATCAAAAGGCTACAGTGGAGGAAAGAAATGATTTTTTTCAGCTTGTGCGCAGTAGTGATTGTGGGAATTGACTAGAGCAAAAGGCTTAGGGGACTGAGGAGGCTGGGGAGGATATGCAGAGAGGCACACGCAGAGGAATCATGAGGGATCTGTTCGTTTCATCTATGCTGGAAGACAAAACAGGGGCGGGGATAAAGGGATTTATTTACACCCCACCGATTAACTATAGCACAAAAGCTTGTGCGTGTTTGTGTGTCTGTATATGAAGAAGAATGTGCAGTAATATAGTTTTGGTGCCCTTTTTTTTATTTTTACAGGTTTACCTGTAATGATTGGGAATGCAAGAAAAAAAAAGCCATTTTTATTAACAATTGCTTGCCTTTGCGTTAGCAGATGACACATTATTGTGTTTTTCATTATTGCTATATTCAATATTTTACAGCAAAATATTACATATGTATGTTTTTATGTATATGCACATAGGTCTGTGTTTAGGGTATTGATGTATTGTACTTGATATTACTGCACTGTATATTTGTGTGTGTGTGTGTGTGTGTGTGTGTGTGTGTGTGTGTGTGTGTGTGTGTACTGTCTAATGATTGTAAGGTACTTATTAATTGTGTATTCTTATTCATTTGTTTCTCATGTATATCCTTCCTGATTCCATGCACTGTGTTGTTCAGCTGCTATAGAAATGATCTATATCTAATTATTTTATGAATTAATATACACCATCTATCTATGACAACTAAGAAACACACATTCACAGTTTTTCATCATATCCTGGTATTTCTATATCTATCTGAGGTATATCAGTGTCTATGCATGAATGTGCTCCAAGGGGGAAGAGGTTACCACGCCCAAACACACCAAGCCCACTGTTAGTCCCCTCTCCTGGCCAAACACTGCCATAACATCAACAGGAATGACTCCAGATCTCCAGTTAGGACAATCTTGCTTTTTAATGTCAGTATTTAAACATAATACAAGGATGACAAATAAATATTATTACTAATATCCTAGTATCACATCACAAAGTTAGAAAACATAACTTATATCTTTAGGAGAATGTCTCTTCTTCTAAGATTCACCCATGGAGAACATTGTCGAAGTAAGAGCAAGGGAATATGTACATCATGAAACGTCCTCCAGAAAAGATTTACAGTAAACTGTAGTAAATGATCTTGCAGCACAAAGTATAAAAATACACTGTAAAAAATTTCTTAGCAAGAGAAAATATATCTTGAAGCATATTCATTTTCCTTATTCTATAGGCTGATAAGTTTGTGTGTCTTTCTAGAAATAATGCTTAAGATTAGAAAATGTATGTGTCACTAGCACAAGACTATTTCATGAAATTGATCTAATCATCATATGTTTGGCTACTTTTATAACAGGAAATACGAAACATTTGAATATGTTCAAGATACTGTCAGTGAAAATATCACCATTTACAGTTGACAGAAACAGACTTTAGATGAAAAATAAAAAAAAACTGTCACCTTCTGACAACATTGTTTGAAACAGCTTCTCAGTGTATTCAGTCAGGAATACTTAGGGCACTTTCGGGGGATGAGAGAAGTGAGCCATCCATTTCAAAGATTCCCTAAAAAAAACAAAAAAAAAACATCATCTTGATCTTAGCAAGTGTCGGCACCTGAGTTTCCAAACCAAGACATTGCTCCAGTAGTTTTTAAACATTCCCTCATCAATTTCTTTCAATGTTTTTCTCTTTTAGTGAGGCAGTGCACTCGGCTCAGTTCAGCATGAGCACCACAATATGCAGGAGTGCAGATAAATCCTCATACAGTATCTCACAAAATAGAGTACACTCCTCACATTTTTGTAAATATTTTATCATGTCTTTTCATGGGACAACACTGAAGATACAATGTAAGGTAGTCTGCTTGTATAACAGTGTAAATTTGCTCTTCCCTAAAAAAAAAATAAACACACATTAATGTCTAAACCACTGGGAACAAAAGTGAGTACACCGCTAAGTAAAAATTACCAAATTGTGCCCAAAGTGTCAATATTTTGTGTGGCCACCATTATTTTCCAGCACTGCCTTAACTCTCTTGGGCATGGAGTTCACTAGAGCTTCACAGGTTGCCACTGGAATCCTCTTCCACTCCTCCATGATGACATCACGGAGCTGGTGGATGTTAGAGACCTTGCGCTCCTCCACCATCCGTTTGAGTTCTGGGTTTAGTTCTGGAGACATGCTTGGCCAGTCCAGCACCTTTACCCTTTAACCTGTTTGGGGTCGTTATCATGCTGGAATACTGCCCTGCAGCCCAGTTTCCGAAGGGAGGGGATCATGCTCTGCTTCAGTATGTCACAGTAAATGTTGGCATTCGTGGTTCCCTCAAGAAACTGTTGCTCCCCAGTGCCGGAAGCACTCATGTAGCCCCAAACCATGACACTCCCACCACCATGCTCGACTGTAGGCAAGACACACCTGTCTTTGTACTTTGTCACCTGGTTGCCACCACACACGCTTGACACCATCTGAACCAAATAAGTTTATCTTGGTCTCATCAGACCACAGGACATGGTTCCAGTAATCCATGTCCTTAGTCTGCTTGTCTTCAGCAAACTGTTTGCTGGCTTTCTTGTGCATCATCTTTAGAAGAGGCTTCCTTCTGGGACGACAGCCATGCAGACCAATTTGATGCAGTGTGTGGCGTATGGTCTGAGCACTGACAGGCTGAACCCCCACCCCTTCAACCTCTGCAGCAATGCTGGCAGCACTCATGCGTCTACTTTCAAAAGACAACCTCTGGATATGACGCCAAGCATGTGCTCTCAACTTCTTTGGTCGACCATAACGAGGGCTGTTCTGAGAGGAACCTGTCCTGTTAAACCGCTGTATGGTCTTGGCCACCGTGCTGCAGCTCAGTTTCAGGGTGCTAGCAATCTTCTTATAGCCTAGGCCATCTTTATGTAGAGCAACCAGAGTTCTTTGCCATGAGGTGCCATGTTGAACTTCCAGTGACCAGTATGAGAGAGTGTGAGAGAGATAACACCAAGTTTACCACACCTGCTCCCCATTCACACCTGAGACCTTATAACACTAACGAGTCACATGACACCGGGGAGGGTAAATGGCTAATTGGGCACAATTTGGACATTTTCACTTAGCGGTGTACTCACTTTTGTTGCCAGCGGTTTAGACATGAATGGCCGTGTGTTTAGTTATTTTGAGGGGACAGCAAATTTAAACTGTTCTACAAGTTGCACACTGACTACTTTACATTGTATCAAAGTGTCATATCTTCAGTGTTGTCCCACGAAAAGATATAATAAAATATTTACAAAAATGTGAGGGGTGTACTCACTTTTGTGAGATACTGTATGTGAATGATTCAGTGAGTCAAACCCTGATCTTAACATTCTGTACATCGTTACGCGGCACCAAACAACTACTGGGAATTTTCAATGAGAGCGTCACAGGGTCTAGTCGTGTAGTGATGTGGGTGTGTCTTGTTGTAAAGTGGGTGTGTCTTGTGGTCTGCGATTCTGTACATAGGCCCATCTTTAATCAGGAGCCAAAATTTTTAAAGAGCAGGTTTAAAGCAAACCAATATGAACTGAGGTCAGTTTAAAAAGAAATCTTGTCCTGTCCCCGGTATGTTTTAAACTTAAAGGAATTTAACTGAGCCATTAAAACTGTAGCAAATTAAACTATTCTTACCCCGTAGTTACCAAATAATTTGTAGTATTTACACTTTAAAGCTAGGGTAGGCAACGTTGGAGAAAATAGTGCAAGAGTATTCTACATTTTTAAAAGTATCCAAATCAGCCCTACTTACAAAGCCACTCCTCTAAAAGACATGAATGCACACTGCCTGACTACTGCTGGAGGATGAGTCCACAAGAGAGAGCTTTGCCAACTACCCCATGTCTCATTCTCATGAAAGAAAACACCTAAGATTATCATAATGAACATAAACAACAAACATGGCTATGAACTCACAGCTGTCAACTAGATCACTAGCTTTAGCAACATGCCCGTCTACACTTGAGGAAGATATGCAATGAGCGGACAGGCAGATTGCACACTAAACCAAGCAGGGTAGGTAGGTAGATAGGAAGGTAGGCCATCCAGTCATTTTGTGTGGACTGAATGAAATGATTGGACATTCATTGTGTAGCCCTGCGACTT
This sequence comes from Synodontis membranacea, assembly GCA_025674565.1. Taxonomy (NCBI): domain Eukaryota; kingdom Metazoa; phylum Chordata; class Actinopteri; order Siluriformes; family Mochokidae; genus Synodontis; species Synodontis membranacea. The sequence goes on along the minus strand of JAOVYU010000037.1, from coordinate 4,150,604 downwards.
CCACAGATGACAGAGGTTTTTTTTTTCTTTTTATTATCAGAGCATTAGGTTTGTTCATTGCTGTTGGGATATAAAAAGAATTTTAAGAAATATAACAAAAGTGCTTCTAAAATAAACTGCTTACCCTGTTTTTAAGATGAACAGTATAAGAAACATAAATATATTTGTTATATTTTATAATGTTAATGTTACCTGTTAAACCTTTGGCCCTTTCTTTTCTGAAACTCCTTCTCATCCACAGTCCACACGGCACCTTTTCCTCCATCCACCCGCACAAAGCACTTATGAAGGCTGAGGTTGTGACGGACTGCATTCTGCTCACAAACGTTAATTTCAAGAAAAAAAGAAATTGCGTGATATTGAATTAGAAATACTGTGGAAACAAAATAACAAAAAGAGTGTTTCTGTATTCAGTTGCTGCTGCTGATGGTGGTGATGATGGTGGTGATGATGGTGGTGATGGCTGTATATGGTATGATTTCACCATGTGAGTGCTGCCATCTAGTGGACATATTGCAGCCTACAAGAAAGCCACTACACAGTAACTGTATACACACTACACTAATTGCTTTTATCTTCAATTATGATGCAGTATATTGTGATATACACTCACTTTATTAGGAACACTTGCTCATTCGTGCAATTATCCAACCAGCCAATCATGTAGGGGCAACGCAGTGCATATAACCTTGCAGCCACAGGTCAAGAGCTTGAGTTAATATTCACATAAAACATCAGAACGGGAAAAAAATTGCCAGTGAGTTTGACCATGGCATGCTTTTTTGGTGCCAGAAGGCTGGTTTTGACTATTTAAAAAAACAGGTCAGGGGAGAGGTAACAGGAAAGCTAGAAAAAGAAGAATAACCATGCGTACAAACATGGTGAGCAGAAAAGCATCTCAAACTGTATAGCACTTTGAGCCTTGAGGCAGATGAGCTAGCAGAAGGCCACACTGGGTTCCACTCCTGTTCTGTTAGGTCTAACTGGGGACACACAGTACTTACATGACATGCCTACTACATGACTCACCCACTGCACGGGCCCACCATTTTACACATTACACCAGCCTTATTAGATCTTGGGTTAAGGTTTGGGGTTACGGTTAGGGTTAGAGATAGGCTTTTACTTAGGTTTAGGCTTTGGGTTAAGAACTTCCAGTAATATTTCCATCTGTGAACATGCATTGTCTTAGTGGGTGTGTCATGTGCTGAAGTGGGTGTGTCATATTACAAAGTGGTTGACCCTTCTCTTCCTGTGAGCCAAGGCCAGGAATCTGAGGCTACAGTGGGCACAGATTCTCAGAAACTGTACATCTGAATATATGAAGAATGCTGTCTGGTCTGAAGATTTTCGATTTCATCTCAAGTTCAAGTTTGGTGACAGTGGTGTAGAGGAGGGGCATACCAGATAAAACCACAGGGGGGGGATGCCCCTGTAGTGGGTGGGTCCCCAGTGTAGTGAAGAAAAACAACAACTTAGGTTTAATTATAATGCACCTGCACTCTGAACATTAGAGAGAAAAAAAGGACATTTTGATTACACGTAATGTTCAATAATGTTTTGCCAACTATTAGCTGCCTTAAAAATGAGATAGCTATAAAAGTTGCTCTCTTTGAGTTACATCATGCATGTCAATAACATTTCTGTGATATAGTTTCGCCCTCATTAATTCCTCTACCACCCCCAATACAGCTTTTGTTTTTTTTGTTTTTTTAATTTAACTTAATTGTATTTTATTTTTTTATTTTTTTATTTTACCAATTTTGTATTACACAAGTGTCTGGTGGTGGCATACTGTTGTGGAAAATGTTTTGGCGTACAGTGCTATTAGTATGCTTAGTGCTATGGCATTAGTCCCAGATAGCACCATGGCATTTTTTCAACGTTGAAATGTGGTTGAATGCGTTGATCTGATATTGAATCAATGTCATTTCAATGTCATTAACATGTGTGCTATCTGGGGTGCTATTATTATGGATCCAGCATCCTTTGACCAGACCAGAATCTCAAAGGAAACACCTTGGGAAGTCTATGCCACAAAGAACTGAGTCTCTAAGAGGAAAGGACGGGAGTCTTACTTCCTTTATTAGAATGGTGTTCCTAATAAAGTGGCAGGGTGAGTGTACACCATATAGGGATGTTTTTAATATTGTCTTACATTAAAGAGACAGTTGACTAGGTAGACTGCATACAAAGTCTGCCTATAAGGAAAGCATCCTTTAAGATTTTACATAGATAAAGAAGTATATGATAAAAACACTGGCAATAATATATATTTATTCCCCAGAAGAGAGTCCCATGAAAGTTTAAAACACATGGAGAAGATAGTTGTTGACGGACAGTTTTACAAGTGCAAATGAACTGTTTGCATCACAGTTAACTTTTTTTCCCCAGTATTTCGGCAAGTAACTCTTACTTACTGGAACTAACCCTGATGATAAGGTCAAACTGTGGTTTTATTTAGGCTGCAAACTTAGCATGTAATTGCAGGTAAACTCATGTCACACACGACCCTTGCAACTCCAGTGAACTGCCATTCAGATGAGAATATTATAAATCGTGTTAAAGCATCATCCATGGAGAAGCCTGCTCTACCACACCTTCAACTAAAACACCTCAGAATTGTACTGAGTTGAAGGAGGATTGTTTATGCCTGTGGACTGGTTATAAAGCCTGCACACACTGTGGTATGCCAGGAAGACAAAAAAAAATTCTAAATGGCTAAAACCCAAAACCATGACTTCCGGCAGTTCTAGGCTCTACTGTGCTCTAAAATTCAATCTGCAATTTGACTACATCCTGTATTTATACTCTGTTTTTTTTGTTGTTGTTGTTGTTGTCGTCGAGGAAATTATTTCCCAGTTTAAGAAATTTTTTTTTTTACAAGTGGCATCATGTGACTTGTCACATGTCAACACAGTGTTGAAGTGTGTTGCTTGAGGCGACATGCATTTCATCATGATACGATACCTTCCATGTGGGAGTGTTGTGACGGAAGTAGAAGAACCTTCGAATGAACCAGCTGTAGATCTCATTCAGAGCCCTTTGCTTATCTGGTGCCTCCAGAATAGACTATGACACAATAGGACATAAATCTAAATAAATACAGGCATATGCATAGAGTGATGCAATAAAAATACACATTTGTTTATAGTGATGTAATAAATGTACACATATAGTAAAGATAATATAACTGAACGTATCATTTGCCTAAATTGGTTACTTACACATCTAATGAGAAAAGCATAAGTATACGGAGGTCTGATATTGACATATTTATAGCAGTCCATACTGTTGACGAAATCTAGAATGTAGAAGAAGAAGAAGAAGAAATGTTTGTTTGATAGCACAGGCTTTGGTAGGAAATGAAGTTCTGTTACTTCAAAAAATATGTTTTAAATCAAGAAAACAATAATAGTGTGCACTAGATTGCAAGCACGTGTGTATTATCGGATCTGACAGCCCTGGGAAAGTCAGTGTGTGAATAGGCTTTACCTGTCAGTAGGTGGGGAGTGGCTGTGGGCCAGTATTCGTGGCGCCCTGTGGCACCGATGGCCCACTCAACATTTCCATCTGGCTCCTCAGACGGGGGTGCAGGCAGTGCCAGCGGACTCCACCAGCCTAGAGCTGCTCTCTGACAGAGCGGCACACAACAAAACCCGCACAGTTCATAAAGCAGAAACACAGTGCAACTGCGCAACAACACAAACTGTTTGAATGGTATATA
>JAOVYU010000037.1:4115497-4131891 GCA_025674565.1 Synodontis membranacea | reverse complement strand
ATGTGTTCTCATAAATGTTACTCTGTGTGTGTGTGTGTGTGTGTGTGTGTGAGAGAGAGAGAGAGAGAGAGAGAGAGCGAGAGAGAGAGAGAGAGAGAGAGAGAGAGAGAGAGAGACAGCATTTCTCACTGATTGCATACAAAGTTGAAAAGTTAAAGCACATTTTTCTTCAGTTAGCCTCTGTGATGGATAACAAAAGCTAGTTTTTTTCTCTCACATGCCTTTACCCATATGCTTATTATATAAATCCTTTAATGCTAAACAAACCAGCAAATAGTCATAAACTGACAACATACCATATTTAATAAACACTGTTCTGGTACTGCCCTGATCTGGCAAGGTCAAACACATTGATAATACAAATGTATTGTTTCGCATTTTAAACAAACCGATTTTCAACTCATGTCCTATCAATTCTCGACATATGCATAAACCAGAGATGGGGAAAATTAATTGCGCAAGCCATGGAACAGGCAGGCAATAGATAGGGTCAACAGATCGCTCTTGCAATAGGAAGGAGTGTTAGAATGGGTTGTGGCATGGTAAGAAGGTCATTGCAGACAAGTAAGAAACAGAGTGAGGCAAAAAATTCACAATTATTTCAAATGACATACTGGAAACAATTATAAACAATGATATCAACCATTGCCTAACTATGGAAGAGGATGAGGCCTAATATCAACCAGTTCACGGTATAATAAGTATAGTATAATAACTGAGAGGTTATGGAGGGATTAAGGAATTTAAGCAGGTATGTAATCATTAAACACTTTTCATGGTATTTCTGTAAACTCAGTAACTCTGTTTTTAGAACTGTAATTGTTGATCTGTTCTGCTTGTTTTTACTGTACTTCACTGGGTTTACTTTACAGGACTTAACCCCATACTGGTGGAAGAAAAGCAGTCTTCACTATTCAGCAAGAGAAAGAAATATGTAATATGGAAATAGCAAATAATTTATCTTTTAGACCATGGAAAACCTCTTCACTATAGATAGGGTTCTGAAGAGAAATTGCTTGAACATGAAACAACTACACAATGTACCTTCTAAGAAGGGCAATGAGTGAATAAGGGAGCTGTGGTTCCAGTACAGAGATTCTGTGGACTGTTGTTACTTTGGTACTTAATACAATACCAAGTAGGACCTGTATATAAGCTCGGTATATAACAAGGTCTCTGACAAGGGTTCTTACATGAATTTAAATGAATTTCTAAAATAACCTTGTATCAACGGGCCATATACTGTAACACATATTATCACAACTGCTTTGCTTGTCACAATGGGTGGATGGTGCCTTGCTAATAAAAATAAGTCACTTTACATTGCAAGAGAAAATTTCAGATGTTATAATGACGAGACTCTTAGGCCAGACAGGAGTGACTAGACAGTGAATGAGGAGAAATTTAATTTGGTGTTCTGTTTCCGAATTGATTTGAATAGAATTGAATTCAATTGAGTTGAGTTGAATTTTCTTAGGTCCTGTGTAGTTCTATTAGTTTCTAATTTACCAATATAACTAGTAAATAATAATATTAAAACTGTTAATATTAAATTAGACTGATGCTGTAATTACATTTTAAAGAAAAACACTTTTTTTTACTTTCTTCTTCCATTTATTCCCCTTCTGCAATTACACACCGCTGCATACTGGGCTTCCACTGATCAAAGCAGAGCAGTATTTCTTCTTCCATTAGTTGTCTCAGAAGCTTGGTCATTTTCTTCTTTACTTCTGGAACAGGCTCTAAACAAGTTCCTTGAGGGCAGAACAGACTGATTTTAGGAAATTGATTTTGGGGAAAAGAAAAAGTCACATGGCGCTAGATCAGGTAAATAGGGAGGGTGGCCAAGTACTGTGATGCATTTCTGGGCTAAAAACTGCAACCCTGAGAGCACTGGTGTGTGTGCTGGTGCATTGTCCTGATAAAGGAGGAAACCATTTTCACACAGCTGTGGACTCTTTCTTCTGACCCTTTTCAAGAACCTTTTTGTAATAGTGCTGGTTTACTCCATCAGGAAACCAGTTCTCCATAATTGCACCCCTAATGTCAAAGAAACAATTAACATGGCCTTGAACTTGGACTTGCTTTGTCAAGCTTTCTTCATCCAGCATCCCACATTTTCTAGTGCATTGACTACTGTTTTGTCTCAGGATTGTACTGGTCTGGAGTGCTCAGTCTCTTAATTTAATAGCCAGCCACACCTTGAATTATTGCATTTACTGTATTTCTCTATTTCACATTATTGTTAAAAAAACAAGCAAACAAAAAAACCATATGAAGACAAATTTGTGTTTTTTTTTAAATTGGTGTTTGTTATATTAGATTTCACAGTGATACTACTTTAACTGGTTGGCTACAGAGTTGTTGTACATTGAACATTAAGCAAATGTTTCAGTTAGAAACAAGGGTACCCTGGCATACTGACCATTCTTTACACTATTCTGTATTTACTACACACTATGCTTTAGCATTTTAATGATCTTGGTTTTATAAAAGGTTATTTAACTTTGTTGGTACTGATTATATTAATAAAATTAATGGAATTGTGAAACATGAGTTAAAAATCATGAATGAGTTAGAGTATTCTGCCTTTTGCTAGTGAAATATTTTTTGCTGCACAGAATAAAGCAGTCACGAGATTGTACAATCTATGCAGGAACTATGGTGTACTTCAGCTATGCATATCTCTGAGTATACAAAGATTCTTGAGAAACATGGTGGCTCTCCATCAGCTGTTCATGAAGAATGCTTCTGTAGCTCTAACAGGTGAACCAAACTGTGTTAGGTACACTATATGGCCAAAGGTTTGTGGACAGCTGACTATCAAAACATTATGTTCTTTTTGAACGACCCATTCTAGATTTAGTCTCTTCTTTGCTGTTGGTATATCCTCCACTCTTGTGGAAAGACTTTTTTTTTTTTAAACTAGATTTTGAATTTATGGCTGTGGGATTCGCTCATTCAGCCATAAGAGCATTAGTGAGATCAGGAACTAATGTCAGGCAAGGAGGTGTGGGATGTAATCACCGTTCCAGTTCATCCTAAAGGTGTTCAACACGAAACTCAGCAAACCATATTTTCATGGACCTCCCTTTGTGCACAGGGACACTGTCATGCTGGAATACCTTTGGGCCCCTTAGTGCCAGAGAATGAAAACTGTCATACAAAGACATCCTATACAACTGTATGCTTTTTCCTATACAACTGTATGTTTCAACAGCAGTGAAACAGCAGTGGTTTAGACACTGGACTATTGATCGGAACGGAAAAATCCCTGTACCACCATACTGCTGCTGCTTAACCCTCAACTGCTCAGTTGTATATAAAATATGTAAGTTGCCCTGGATACGGGTGTCTGCCAAATGACATAAATGTAAATGTATGCTTCCACCTTTGTGGTAACAGTTTCAGGGAAACGCACATATACAGTATATGTGATGGTCAGGTGTCCACAAATATATAATGTCGCTTCTGTCTATTTAGCTATTAGGCCAGTTGTAAAAACGAAGTCCTTTACAATATAAAGTAAAGGGCTGACGTCACAAGGCGCTCTTTACATACGCTCAGTGTAGCACGGAGTAGCGCGCGATGCTCCCGAACATTCCCGAGTTCCATTCGGCCTTTTCCGTCAAAATCCGAAACAAAGCCGAACTGATGCGGAGTCGCGTTTCCCTATTCACCCTTTTCCATTATGTCCATCCTTCCCATTTTTTCTCAGTTTATTAATGTCTCTTTGTTGTTGAGGGCCATGGCGCATTTCCCTTACACTGATTTACGATCTACAACCATTTTATTTTATTTTTTTGTAATCCGGGGAAAGTATGCGGCGTCAGTGGGTTTTAAATAGGGCGCCCGTTTGCGCCGTGTAGCCTCCACATCCACACACAGGAGGAGGAGGATGATGATGAGGATGAGGAGTGAACTGGGCGAAAGGACAACCATCACAGCGCTGGAGACGCGGAGATGCTGAACTCACCAGACAGATGAAATCCGTTTTTCGTGATGACGTTGTGTGGATGTCGCTGTCGCAGAGGAAAACGGCTTCAGGTTTCGGGTTGAAATTTCGGGATGAAAATGAAGACTGTAAGGAAGCATCATCTTGAACTGGAATGCTATTAGCGAGCGCCAAGGCGTTATGAGCACAGTGCTGCGCACCTCAACATGACACTGCCGCGTATCACAGGATTTTCCATTAGACTGCCATAAAAAAAAGCGAAATATAGGCTAACAATCCGGCAGTGCCCATGTATTTATTTCATTCTACCACAGTGCGATGGGAATATACTGCTGAAGCTTAAGGCTAGCGTTTATGGGAAACCCGAAGACATGACATGCACACGAAAAAAAAGGAAACGACATTTTTTGCTTTTTAAATCCCGTGTTTACATAAGCTAACGAGCCGCGGGCTAAACAACGGGACTAGCTGCTCGACACCAAACAGGTTTTTTTTTGCGTTATTTTTCCCCAGACGTAACCATTTTGTTTATTCACTCGGGTTTTTTTTTTTCTTCTTCTTCTTCTACCCAATCCATCTTATATATATATATATATATATATTTAATTTTCAGCCCCCGGTTCTGTTACTGGTAAACGACTCGATACTGGACCGTAGATTGGGATTCATGTTTGATTTTCGGACCGAGGTGTGCCATTTGGAGAACACATTTTTTTTTTTTTTTTTTTGCATCTTTTGTGGGTTTTTGGTTCTTGACAACTGCAACAAGCTCCAGTTCAGGCCTGCTGTCCAAGCCAAAGCCATTGTGTTGAGGACAAACTGGAGATTTCCAGGTAGAAGCTCCCATCTCGGCCATTCATCACTGTTCTCTGAAAAAAAAAAAAAAAAATTTATATTAAAAAAAAAAAAAAAAAAAAACAGAATTTTTTTTATATGATAACCTATTAACCTAGACATTATCATGCTATAATCTGGGGGAGTCTTAATCATTGAAGGATCGACAAAGTAGCATCGTCTCTTGTCGCATAGCCTATCAGATATCCTCTTAACTGTAAATAAGTCTTATTCTTGTTCTTTCAGTGTGATACGCGCACTGATGCTGTATTGTGTATACCTGGATAAAGGAGGCCCGTGGACCTACACAGATTTAAATTACACCCAGGACACAACAGTAGAAACCCTGTGACTCGCTTTAGAAGCTTATTCAGGTCGTTTGCACTTTTGCGTAGGCATTTGCACGCATTTTAAACCGTCTGCTTTTCTCTCATGGCCAGGTCTCAGAAATGAATCATTATCATCAGATGAAATAGCCGCAGGTTGGACGCAACTAGAAACTCGCTGTAAATGTTTCAATGGCGCATCAAGCGCAATGCCCATACAAAAGCCCTAGCGCAAAAAAAAAATGGGCTAATGAGATTTTTTTTTTTCACCATTTTCGTAGCCGAACGGTAGGTATGGGACAGTGGGAGTGATTGTGTCTGCTTTTGGTTGGTGAATTCAGTGTCGCCTGCTCCTCCCATAGTGAGAACCGTTAGCCGCACTCTCTCTGCTGTTGCTATCCAGCCTTTAACTGTAGCGCGGCCTTCTGCCTTCATAGCGACTTCACACCAGTCCAGTCCTCCCGACTCCTCCCTGAAGCGACGCACGTTTTTTTTTAGCCGGTATCACTACCAGAAATGACTCCTTAACCACACTATACAGCAACATAGGCTACAAGTGTCCGCGTGTTTGCGGAGATGATGCGTAATGGCGCGGTTATGAGCAAGTGCCGGGTTCCTATTTACATATTTTGCCGATGATTTTGGCTGCGACTTACTATTAGAATTAGTAATGTCTCAGTGATGCCTCATTTTACTATTTAACCTAGATTTGAATCGAACTTTTATGTAGCTAGATTTGTTACCAGTGGTCACTTTTGAGGCTGGGTGGAACCAGAAACCTTTCCAGTAAACTAACAGCCTATATAATATTATTCATATTACTGTTAAAAAAAAAAAAAAAAAAGATACACTCATAAGAGTCATAGTCCTCTATATGAATCATGGGAACTGTTCCAGGGATGCAAAAGTCAACAATATTTGTAAGATTCTCTTCTCTTCTCTTTGTTTCTTTTTCTTTTTTTTAGATTTTTTTCTGAACTATTTACGTAGGTATTTGATGGTTGTATGGGGATCTGCATGCCATTTACTTGAAAGACACACTGAAGTCATGACCATGTGACAAAACACTTATCAAAATGACAGTCTCCTTTTCTTAAAAGTGGATTGTACCTTCAGTCCAAAAGTGATTAGTTTCTTATACCCTCTGATATTAGTTTAAAAGCCATTTGTCTTTGAAGTAGGAAAAGAAATGGGTTTGGATAAACAAGATAATGTTTTCTGTCTAAATATGAGAGAATAAATTTGAGAACACCTGTTGCAAACAGTTTTTACAGCATAGATGCCATCCATTAAGAATCAATATACACTATAGAGAAAAATGCCAGATCTAGAACTCTTAAAGGTTCCTCAGCTGTACCTCTGGAGGAGCCCTTAAAGGTTCTCCGTAGAACTCTTAAGTGTGCCCTTATAAAAAAAAAAAGACTTACTGTCCAAAGAGCACTTGAAGGACCAACTTTGCTAAGAGAGTGCCATTTTTAAGTAAGATCACTAAAGTAGTCATGCAACATAAAATAATATACAGTGGTCACTTTAAAGATGGCCTTCTGTATAACAGATGGGCATCAAAAATCACAAATGTACAATTCCCAGTGTCTGCGTTTCTGCATTTTTCCAAAGCCAACACTGTCAGTACTATACTGAATCAAGAGCCATGATGTTATATTTGGAAATATTTTGTCAATTGAGAGCCATGCATTCACTGATGACACGAGTTTGTTCCTTGCTGTTTACAATGGCATATTTTCATCATGCATTCGCTAAAAAAAAGTGGGACTGTTCATCATCCATCTATTTCAGACTAATATTGTTTTTCTTAACAGAGCTGATAATTTCAGGTAATGCTAAATGACTAATCTGCCACAACACAAAAACAAAACATTCTGTCTTTTTTCCTTTGGTAGCTGATTGCCTCTGATGAGCAATCCCTCCCACCTCGCTTCAGCACATACAAATTCGAAAGCATTAAGTTGTATGAAGACACACCACACCACACACACATGCACACACTGCACGAGGCAGAAGGACCCTGTAGCTTAGCAACAAGCTGCTGTAATTGCTGTAACAGAAGTACATTAGTATGACTGCTCTAAAACAATAGGATATTCTCTGTCCTTTTGGAGTCTGACACTCTGTAATAATCACATAAGGTCTTTAATAATTTCAGATATCTCTGAGGTAAAATCTGATAGCCATTCATGAAAATGGTTAATGTTAGTATACAGGTCAGTACTTTTTCCTGTTGGTCTCCACCATCTCTTTATATGCATTTAACTGTTTCTCTGCTTGTCCTGTTCGATCTCGACATCTAGCTATAACTTGATGGTTTCTCAGCCTCATTGTAGCTCATGAGCGATTAGAACACCCCCCCCCCCCCCCCGCCACCAACCTCGCTTTCTTGCTTCCCATCCCTCTGCCTCTCTGTCCACAGAGATACCCCCATGTAACACTCAAAACGTGATGTTAGGTGTTGTAGCCTAGCAACAAGTGAGGTAATCACTGTGACAGACTAGTTGCTGGCATGCCATGTTGCATGTGGTGGGAACAGCTGATCTGCTCTGTGCAGAGAGCAAGGCAGATGATGTTCCTCAGCATGCTACAGCAGCTGCTTACTGGAGCCCTGCTTCTCCCTTTTTGGAGTCTATTGATTGATTTATGTTTACAATTGACATGTACAGATATGTAGTCCCTTACTCCTAGGTTTTAGATTCAGGACTTAACCTTTCTGTTTTGGATACAACCCTAAAATAAAGGTTTACATCATATGTGTAAATCCAAATTTGTTTTAATCTGTTAGTGTACTATTTTAAGTACAATATGCTTTAGATTTGGCAGTGCTATTTGTCATCCATATTTTTTCTTCTTCCTGACCTCCTTTTGTTTGGCAGGAATTAAATCTGGCTAAAACTGGGAAAACATCAAAGATACACTGACAACGAACAACGGGCTTACCTGATTCAGGTGTATGTAGAGCTGAAATAAAATAAAACCCCAGATTTTGAGGAGTATATTGAGCTTAAACATATTCAGATCATTTAAAGACCAATAAATGAAACAAGAACTTATATTATATACGTAATATGTTAACAACTATATATGTTATACTTACATTTCTTTGTTTTTGCACATCAAGAATTAGCATGAAAGTGAAACATCCTGTCTAAGTTTTGCAGCATTATAATAGGTCTGCATGAGATAAATAAGGCTTGAGGGTTAGAAAGTGCCATTTGATGCTCCAGAGGAATAGCATCCATTAATGTTTTACAATAGACACCAAACACTCCTTAGCATTTGGAGCAGGGGTTTTAAAGATCAATTTCATCTGCAAAATTAAATTTATCACTAGTCTTGACCCATGATCCATCTCTATATGTGAGTGAATGGCCTGATTTTGAGGCAAAAAATCATGGCTGATGGCTACTTTGTAGTGTGTAACATGGAATCTTCTGGTGGATGAATGGAAAAGGCTAGCAAATATGGGGTATATTAAAGGTATGGGCACCTGGAATGCAGTAAAGACCAGAATATTGCTGATTTGAAGTAGGATAAGAAATAGAATCTTTAAAAGTATGCGATGATATAATGGATGGTAACTGTCTGAAGGCAAGGGTACTCATCTGGCAGTCAGGTAAATCTAAGAGTATGTGTATTTTGCTCATCTATCATAAAAACTGTCATCCATCAAGCATTTCATTCTTTAGCAATATTCAGGACTATAACCATAGCATATTGTTAATGTAACCATCAAAACTAGCTTAGCACATTTGGCACTAATGGAAGAAATAATATTGGCCATCATGCTGCTAATCAGACCCATTTTTAAATAGTGTCAGGCTTTCAACCCATAAGTGTCATTTTATGAAAAATGTGTTTCTGCTGTAGAAAAAGGATTCTTCAAAGGTTTATTCAAAGGTTTATTGGATAATAAACTGTTTTTAATTATTTCCAAAATGGATTTTCTAGGCGAATATGTATTTAAAACATTTATTTTACAACAATAACAATTATTTTACTTTGTTCATAGGTGTTGTAAAGTGTCAGGAGGGGAGACATTTTTGAAAGGGAGCTCCAAAGAGAAGTGTGCAAAATGAGGCAATGCAGAACCAGCTTCTCCTGTTCCATGTGAGACAACAAACAGAGGCAACCACGTGGACGAAAGACAGCTCAACCGGAGGAGGTGGAGGAGGAGGAGGTGGTGGGGGAGGTGACAGTAAAGGAGGTGTTGGTTCTAAAGGAGAGGACGAAGCTCTACAATCAGACCAGCAAGAGGTATGGCCAACGGAAACGAGAGTAGTGATGGGTCCCACAGCCCCTTGGCAGCAGTTGTGGCTACTACAGGTGGCACAGTGAATGGAGGGCCTTCATCAACTGTGTCTACCTACATCAAGCTTGTCCTGCTAGGGCTGATCATATGCATCAGCCTAGTCGGCAACCTGGTGGTATCTTTGCTAGTGTTAAGGGACAGAGCCCTACACAAGGCCCCATACTATTTCTTGTTGGATCTTTGCTTGGCTGACACAATTCGGTCAGCAGTCTGCTTCCCCTTTGTACTGGTGTCCATCAAGAATGGCTCAACCTGGACCTACAGCGTTCTCAGCTGCAAGGTGGTGGCTTTCATGGCCGTGTTGTTCTGCTTCCATGCAGCCTTCATGCTGTTCTGCATTAGTGTGACAAGGTACATGGCCATTGCCCACCATCGGTTCTACTCAAAGCGCATGACCTTCTGGACATGTGTTGCTGTGGTGTGTATGGTCTGGACACTATCAGTTGCTATGGCCTTTCCACCTGTATTTGATGTGGGCACCTATAAGTTCATCCGTGAAGAAGATCAGTGCATTTTTGAGCACCGTTACTTTAAGGCCAATGACACACTGGGATTCATGCTTATGCTGGCTGTGCTTATCCTAGCCACTCACGTGGTCTACATGAAGCTCTTGCTCTTCGAGTACAAGCACCGCAAGATGAAGCCCGTCCAGATGGTACCCGCCATCAGCCAAAACTGGACCTTTCATGGGCCTGGGGCCACTGGCCAGGCAGCCGCCAATTGGATTGCAGGTTTCGGCAGGGGCCCAATGCCACCTACCCTGTTGGGTATCAGGCAGAACTTGCACAACCAGAACCGACGGCTGCTAGGCATGGAGGAGTTCAAGGCAGAGAAGCAGCTTGGCAGGATGTTTTATGTAATCACCCTGTTTTTTCTGGTGCTGTGGTCACCATATATTGTGGCCTGTTACTGGCGGGTTTTTGTGAAAGCATGTACCATCCCACACCGGTACCTCTCCACTACGGTGTGGATGAGTTTTGCCCAAGCAGGGGTGAACCCCATTATCTGCTTTTTCCTTAACAAGGACCTCAAAAAGGGTCTGCTGGCCCATTTGCCTCCCTGTTGTAGAACTAAACCTCAACTACCCCGTGAGCCTTACTGTGTTATGTAAAGACAAGTGTTTATTATTTCTTTTATCATTTCCTTTATTTCTCTTTGGGTGGGTCACAATAGGACAGTTAATATGGTTTTATAGGTATATGAAAATGGAGGCATGAGGGATGTTTTCTTTTGTTGAAAGGCTAGGGAGGTCATGGGGAAAACATCTGCTGCCATCTAAATGCTATGTCTTCTTTTTACTTGCTGTTAAGAGAAAGGGTTCAGGGCTAAAATGTGAGGCACTCAAATCAAATACAAATATGTTTTGAGAAATAGTGCTGTTTACTACAGCCTTGATGCTATTATTCTAAAGACAAAACAGAACATACCATTGTTGGTATTGAATGTATGAGGGTCAGAAATGTGATTGATCTGTGAAAATAATTAAACATGACATTAACATTACTTCACTCCTTCAGAGATCAGGTACCATTTAGCTTCAAAGCTTCACTTTGGCATAGTAATTTCTGTTTGAAATTGTAAAAATGCATATCTTTACAGAAAAGAAAAAATTGCATGTATTCTTAAATTTTAAAATGCCAAGGACCAACAGACTCATGAGAGTTTAAATGCAAATTTGGTATGTTATTGCAAATTTTGAACGACAGGTTAAAACATTTCCTGTAAAAGACTTATTCTTTTGGAGATTTAGCACCTAGAACAGATCTATACTATACTTGAAAACAAGTTTAATCTTTGAAGTTTTATCCATTAGTAAAAACACTTGTAATTGCATTTGCACTTGCTGTTGATGTAGGTTTCCTTGCCATATTTCTAAATTACTTTCCACTGATGAAAGTTTAATGCTGAAAATGAGTTCCTATATAATGTGGTTGCTCAGTCCATGAGTCAGACATTGATATCAAAACAGAAACCTTAAAACTGCAAACTCACCATTTTTGAAAGCATTTAAATTTTTTTGCCTGCTTTTGATGTTTTAGAAAAAAAAAATCCCCTAATTGGATGATGTACTAAAAGTACTGAAACTGAGATGTTACTAAATTGAATCAGCCTTTTTGGTTAATCTTATGTGATGTGGAAGAGTACAAAATTACCATTTACTTGAATCCAATTTGAAGTTATATCACTGAGTGCATATCAGTCTTCTACAGGTAAAAAGAAATACGTATTATGAGAAAATGCAGAACACCTATAGTTCCCTTTCATTATTAATTCGGTGATATTCTATTGTAAAAACGATATTAAGAGAAGACCAAGAGCTAGCAGATATTCAGCAAACAGCATGTAATATGATGTATAATTAGGTTGTGGTTGTTTGACCTACCCTAAGAGTGGTATAATAACAAACAAAAAAAGATGAAATTCATCAATGGCAACATTTGAAGGAAGAAAAATTCAGATTTCACGTCACACATTGTTTTATTTAATAATGTTCCAGAAACAAGTGTAAGTATTAGTAGAGGTAAGGAATTTGGAATTGAGATGTTCCAGTTAATTGGCCTGATAATTATATTTTGCACACAACTTCAGAAAATGTTGAGCAGTGTTTGTTGGTTTATTTATGTATTTATTTATGTATTTATTTATTTTGTTGGGGATGGGTGGGAATTCAGGGGGTAGAATGCTGATTGGTAGAATGATGTAGACAGAGACACAGTGATTGTAATATTTAGCTGAATGTTACACAAAGCAGAAAATTGACTTTTTATGAGGTAGCCAGGTTCAGCTTAGGATGGTCTAATTCATTTCTGCTCCAATTTTTTGCAAGGTCAAATAAACAAAAGAAACAAAACAGAACATCAGGAAAATTATTGACATCCACACCAAGAGCTAAATCCACCCACCCACTACTAAAATGGGGAGAATTTTTATTGTTTGCATCTATTGCCTTAGTCTGTTATGAAGGTTTAATATTACTGATGTAAGGAGGATTTGACAGCTCTATGCCTCTAAAGACTTTTAAAGGATGGGTTGGTGGGGGATGAATGCTGGGGAAATACAACACTGTGTCTTTGCTGAATATTGGAGGACATTCTTCACTCACCGGTCACAACCATACAAACTGAGGTCAAGAAGAAAAATATATCACAAGGGCACTAAACTAGCTGGAAACAAATTGCCAAATTGTGACACTAATGTGTGCAGTTTTGCACATTTCAATGGAAAGACTTGAATTCCAAAACTTGATTTCCAAGTGGAATTAAAAGGAACTTCCTTCATTCTTGTGGAATTCTTTGAGACATTTTTGGGTTTTGTTTTGTTTTGTTCCTTCTTCTTATCTTTGAGGGTGGGGAAAAAGACTGCAGGTGAAGGTTGGTGATATTGTATGTATTCATATGTTGAAAGGAAAAAAAAGAACAAGTGCTCATGTTGGTGTTTGGGAGGGAGGGCATGTGGGTGGTTGAAAAGGGAGTGATTTTTTTGTAACAAGCAAAAATGCCTGGTAGAACATTTTTAGTTGCTTCAGGCATTCTATCTTTTGTAAAATAACTGTGACCTCTGTGTGATTTCCTGTGTATTATATGGACTATGGACTCACGTCAAACTGGGGGGAGGGAAAGGGATGGACTCTTGGTTATCACCTTTTTACCACGCATGTGTGAGTGATTGTTTATGCCAAGTATGAATGTGGGAGAGAACATGGGAAAGGGGGGGAGGGGCTGCTAGGGATGAAACCTCATCAAGCATGGTATGGTCAGAAATGGACAGCCTAATGAAAAATGTCACTCCTACAGTTGATCAGGTACACTTCAGCTTGCCAATAAATGTTTCCCTCACATGGATAAATTATATTATAGGTTCAGTAAATAGCCTTCAATTAAGCCAAATTGCAGTTAACAAAAACGTACAAATAACTAAAGCTCTCATCTGTATTTGTAAAATGGTAGGACCAGTATTAACTGACAAAAAGGGTAATTTATTTAATGATTCTTAAAATACCACAAGGTCCCATGGAAGGTAACTAAAGTGGAGGCTCAGAGACTTGTAATGCTATTCTATAAGTGTATATGACATTATAAAAGAATTGTTTAAAGGCATTAATTGCTTAATCCAATATGTGACATTTCTAGTTGCTTCAAGGCTGTAAACTGCACTATTCCCACAACTGTTATCTCTAATTGTCTACCAATTTTACTGTCACACTGATTACAGGAAATAAATAAAAGAATAATTGAAATGCAAATGAATAGAAAGGAATATTATTCACAAATGAATATTTATAGGCTTCTGCTGTGCTTACATTTAACAGTGTTAGTCCAAAGTTCATGAACACATTTTAAATAGACACTGGGTGTAAATTTCCATAATGATTCACTATTAAGATTAATTTTCAGTCTAGGATTAAGTTCAAGTGATGAACATTTTTGGCACAACATGCATAACAAAAAAACACCAATGCAAACATGGTGTCAGCATGCGTGTGGAGCTCAACCTGAGATAGGCCATCTATGTTCCAGATTTATATATCTCTAATTTGATTTATAATTTGATTTGAAAGTCAGCAAATCCCCATGTCGGTATTAATTAAACGCCTGTCTGGGTTGGTTGATTTCAAAACTTCTATTAGATTTTGATTTGATCACTCTTTTGATCTGTTAATTGTGCCATACATACAAATACACAATTTCCTGTGAAAGCGCTTTCTCTTCAAATGACAAAAACATACTTCAAAGAGATTTCAGCAGCCTGTATACTGTAAAGGGCAAAAAAAAGTGAATGAACTCAGACATGACAAAGAAAGAAAGAGAATGCGGAGTGATAACTTTGCTCTTACTGAAATATTTCTTTGATCAACTGCGGAGTCACATTTTTCATGAGTGTATGATAAGTGATAAGAAATGAGAGGGGAAAAATGAGTGAGAATGTCAAGTTCGATTTCAGATTCAGATAACTTGTTCTGTAAATTAAAGGGTTTTCCCCCCCGACATGACAATAAAAGTTTACTTTTGTTGCCTTTTGGACTGTTAATGTTATGTAACCTTTGTTCCATGGGCAGTGCATGTTTGCCCAGCTCCAGAAGAGTTTAATGGTATACCTCACACTGCAAAATAACATATGTGGTCTGCATATATGTAACTGGAAAGGTGCACGCTTGATCAGAGTTTTGTGCTTCCATACACGAGCTTCTCCATTATACATTGTGCTACAATACTGAACCCCCATCATAGCAATTTCCTATATATATATAATTTCAATGACACATTTTTTCGTTCATATTACAAAAAGACATGCCACATACAGTAGTTGCAAGCAGTTATTTCATCAACAAGACTGTCACAAATATTTGAAATTCAAATGACAGGATATGACAGTAGAGGTCTTTTTATTCCGAGGAAGCTCAGATGCACTTACCGTCAAAGAGTTCAGACATGGCTGATCTTCAACAATGGGAATTCTTTCCCTTATCATCATCCTGGTATCGTTTCCCCCAAGAAATAAAGAAACATGCTAAATAACACACAGCCGCTTCATGTTAACACTAAAAGAATAAGAGCAGCTGACTCTTAGCTTCACTCTGCAGTAAACCGGATACAGGGGTGATTGTAAACCTTGTCAGTTTGACAGTCAGATATTGCTTAAGAAAAACCTAAACATCTGACTTTGCTACTAGGGCATTTTCTTATCGTTTTTAAAATGTCACTAAGCTGATATTTATTATTCAATGATACATTAACAGTGACACATCAAATTTTTTGCTGTTGAAGATCCTCATTTGAATTACGTATATATTCAGATACATTTTTTTTAAAAGGAATTACTGCAAGTGTGTGCGCACGGTGTAGTCTTGTCATGCGATAGGCAATGGACCCACAGTAACGCAGTAACATTACAGAAGAGAACAGAGGGTTCTTTTAACTTGATATTGCCTTGATCATCAATACTGAGTTCAGTATTTTTTTTATTGTGATAATTCTTCAAGGCATTGCATTTCGTGACTGCATGAGCTTGATAATATTTAGATGACAATAGTTTGATAAGACAAAGTGTTACTGAGAACAGTGACAATAATAACAGTTGAAATAAAAGCTGTTCTTGCTAGCTGCATTTCAACCTGTTTTGATCCATCTGCCAAACTGGAAAACTGCCAAAATCTGAGATTCTTGCGGATGTTAAATTTTACTAATCCATTCTAGTGTTTTTTTTTTTTTTTTTTGGATATCTTGTACTAATTTGTGAAGACCCTGATAACTTGTGGTGAACAATAACCCTATTATGCTAGCAGAATTGCTCTGCTTCAAAAACACAGGTAAAAAGTACAAAATAAATAAAAATAAACCTGTGACATAAAATAGAGGACAAAGACCTGATCATGACTTTTAACCAACACCAATTCAGCATGCCATCTGTATAAGGGTTGTGATGTCCAAGCTCTGTGGCCATATGACTGAGCTCAGTTTCTAGAATAACACACTCCACATTCAGGCATGATCCACCGTAAATCCACCAAATCCAATAACAGCCAAAGAGAAGCCTACACGCAGCCCAAATTAAAAGCATGCTGTGGAAGTGCTGTAGCATGAAAAGTGAAGGAGAGGAAGAGATATTGAGTTTGGACAGAACATGGAAGATGGCAAAGATTGAACTGATAAGTGAAAGAGAAAAGAGAAGGGATGAAAAGACAGAAAGAGAGATGACAGTCAGAGAATGCAGACCTTTGGAAAGGACCTTAAAGCTCAGTAGAGCTGACTGACATAAACTCAGACCCCAGAGGGCACAGCTACAGATTTTTCATTGTGCTCAGGAAGACCAGTTGAACTACCCATGGCTTTGACATGAAAGAGCTTTGAAAACCTGTATAGGAATCATCAATTTTAGGTATTTACAGTGCTGCTTGAAAGTTTGTGAACCCTTTAGAATTGTCTACATTTCTGCTTAAATATGACCTGAAACATCATCA
>JAOVYU010000037.1:4092866-4106076 GCA_025674565.1 Synodontis membranacea | reverse complement strand
CTTGTGAAATTGTCTAGTGAAATTGTCTGTATGTTGTCTTGCGTGCACTTGTCTTTTATGTCTGCACATTGAGCCTTGGAGAAACGCAATTTCGTTCTGCTCTGCATCCGTCGTTGTACTGTTGTATTGTATGAATGACAATAAAGTTCACTTACTTAATTACTTACTTACTTACTTACCAAATTCAATTAGGAAAAATCTTCACAAATCAGGTAATGCCTCAAAACATGTGAAAGACAGATTTAGTATTTGAAAGAGCACACACAACCTAACAAAACACAGGCATACAGGCTCACTGTTGACTGTGAAATATTTCACAAAACAGGCTGGTTGATTTGCTTGGTGTTCATAGTAGAGGACTACGGCATCAGAATTCACAAATCAGGTCTGATAAAGTTCACTATCTATAGGTCTATACTACTGCACTGTGAATTAAAACCTGAATGAATAATGAATCACTAACCACAAGGTTTTTACCAAGATCAAGCATTGTTTTCTAACAATAAAAGAGAGACCCTATTACATCACTTTTATTAATGCAAGGCCACTTTTATGTTCTGCACTGAAGATGGTGATCACTTGTCTACCTGGATGGATGGTACTGTTCTTTTCTTACCCAAGGACATATTTCATTACATGTAAAGATCACAAGGATATATCATAAAATGTTTATTGTCAATTTTTACATTATCTGTTGCAAATTCTTTATACACATGTAAACTGAGGTTATTTAAAATAGCCCCCTATTTTCAGTCTGTTTGCAGGAGAATTTACATTCTTCTTAGTTCCATAAAAATGGCACATAAGGCACATAAGAGTTTACTCCTCTAGAAAAATTATGATTTTGCAGTGAAAACGTCAACATTAAACCCCCCTCCTGTCTCCTTTGTTATTTAATTTCTTGTAGTTAGTATAGTTTTTACACTTTATATTTATATTTTATATTCATATTTATTTACCCCCCCCCCCACATAGTGTGAATATCAGAATCAATCAGAATAAAAAAACCTTCATTCATTAAGAATGAAATTGCAAATATCTATTTCATTTTATACTACTGCTTTTTTTTTTTTCCTTTTTCCTGATTTTAGGCCTATTAGGTGGATTATTGGTTTTGAGTCCTTCCTATTATCTGAGAAGACAGACCAAAATGAGTTTACATCATTATTGGAAATAAAAAAAAAAATACTACAAATAATTTATAGATTATACAAACAGTAGTAATATCTCAATATCTGTAAAGTTTGCAAGAAAAGAAGGTCACGAAATCAAGTCATATGAAACTTGTTTACACTTAAAGCAATTGTTTACAGATTGAAGAACAGAGATTGAAAGCTATCAGAGATCGAAAGCCATCACAAATTTTTGCGCTTTGTCATTTTGGGCTTTAACACAGCCACTGACATGACACTAGATTAGAGGGAAAACGTTGGTGATTATGTCTGGCTTAATAGAACTGCTGCTATACAACAGTAACATCAGTATTTACCGCATAGTTGATCTCAGCGCTCACAGTTATAGTTGAGGGTTCGGTGCTCTTACACTCCTCAGGTAGCTTATCATTGTTTCTCTCTGACAAATCCAGAGGTTTGGACTGTACAGGAAAAGGAAAGCGGTCCAGAGGAGCATGTTCAATTCTACACAGGCTGTCTTCACTACCACTGCTGTAGCCATGGTTAGAGTGCCATGGCTCCTCTGCCTGAGAGCTGAGCTGAACTGCAAAGGGCAACTGAGCTTCTGTTTGAATTGCTTTATGACTGATGATTCCCTCCTCAAGACCATAAGTGTCCTCTGGATCTGGCTCCACTTTACGGAATATATTGCGAGCAAAGAGGCTGATGCAGAACATCTCCACGATTACTGAATAGTGGTAGATTACTGAAACAGACAGAAAGGAGAAATTAAAAGAAATTAAGGTTTCAGTGCTCCAGAGATTTCAGCAAATATATAATAACTCCAGGACTGATGCAAGGACTCACTCTGCGAGCGAAACAGAGCAGAGAATGGAGGTGCACAGGGCACAACGTTTAGCGCACCCATAGTTTCCAGAATTCCATATTGAAGTCCACACAAGACCAAGACAACAATGATGCAAACAAATTTGGCTCGAAGCCCATAGCCATGCAGCGCCCTCTTGGTTGCCTTGTAATATAACAGGTAGCCGTAGTAGGACATGAAGGTGGATATGATAATGATTGCATTTACATAAATGTTGGGATCAACTGAATCAACCTGGGATAAAAGAATACAAAAAAAACACATCAGAGCATTATGTAGTTAGTATGTTGTTTAAGCATTCCGTATACTAAAATAATTTGCCAAGGTATTTGGTTACACTAAATTTTAAACTTTAAATTCTAAAACACATGAAAACTGCCTTGAATTAAAATATGCAATTTAAAAAAAAGGCTTAGAGAAATGAAGAAGCAGAATCACTGAAAGGACAGTAATTGATGAATTAATGAAACTGTATCCTGTTATACACGCATAGTGGGATATTACAGAGCGTTTTAAATAACCAAAAATCTTGACCTTATTGACCTTATTGGAAAACTCCACCCTGCAACACATTAAATATGTTCAGATAAATAGTTATTATATGATTATTTTTTTCCATACAGTTTCACATTTTTTAGGAACCTAATAAGCATAACTTTATATGCAACTGAGTGGTGTTTTCAGGTTGTCCGACTGCCTGTCCAAGATACTTGTCTTCGCGATATCTCAAGAATGACAGATTGAATGCCTGTACGATTTATACGTAATTATGATTGTAACCAGCAGATGAACTGATTCAATTTTGGAATTGATCCAAACAGGGTCAAGGTCACAGCAAGGTCAAGTGTTAGGACAAATAATTTTTTTCAGTAGCTTCTCTTATGTCGGAAGTGTATTTTAAGGCTATATTCCAGCATACAATTTATTATCAAGAAGGACTAGACTTCTTGGTGGCGAACTCACGTCCCCATAATCATACTGTTCATCTGCCCAGAGGACGAGTGTGATGAAGAACACGAGAGTTCTGACCACAGAGAGCTGGAGGACTGCAGCCATCATCCATCCCAGACTTGATCTGTAGCA
Organism: Synodontis membranacea; assembly: GCA_025674565.1. Classification (NCBI taxonomy): domain Eukaryota; kingdom Metazoa; phylum Chordata; class Actinopteri; order Siluriformes; family Mochokidae; genus Synodontis; species Synodontis membranacea. Next base: position 4,102,995 of record JAOVYU010000037.1, on the reverse strand, counting down.
CAGGGGTGTGATGTTACAGCAAAAGAGTTTTATTAAAAACAGATTGTCCAAAAAGCCTGCATAATGTTTCATACCTAGTTTATATATTGTGAGCCTTTTTTCAATACCTTTGACCAAAGGTATTGAAATCATTCTCATGGGTACAAAACAAATATCGTTTAAAGTAACGCATTGGAAGTGCAATTACAGTGCATACATAACACTAGATGTGTTGACACTAGTTCATAAGTGGGAGAGACGACTCCCTGTGTGTTTTTGCCAAGAAATGGTGTAAATGAAATTGATGTTTTGTAGATAAAATTACATTTTGCTAAAAACAGTGTTAATTTCACCGGTGTATGGAGACTTTTGGGACACCCCATATTTAGCTAAAGCCTTTAGGATTCAACCCAGATAGCTCAAAATCATACACTTGAAGGCAAAATGAGAAACCTGGACGTGTCCCCCTTTACCTGTTGATGCTGATGAGAGGCAAACAGCAGCAGCAACAGCAGGGAAAAGGATCAGGAGAAACCTTTTCTCCTGCCAGCACCTCAAGCATTCGGGCCTTCCCTCCAAAGAAGTTTTCAATAAGACCCATGAACTTCAACAGAGTAATGGAGTGATACCTTTAAGACAGAAATGAGCATAGATTTGAGCAATTTATGAGTATGCATTCTTTATGAATAGTCACAGAATCATACAATAATATATTTCTGATGGTACATACATTAACACATACAAAAGTACAATTTAGAAATTAAAAAGTCACTTACAAAGAAGCTATAAAATTGCACAGTGAGGAAGATCGAGGTATATACAGTGCAATGATGGAGGAAATTCCAAAGACCTGATGTGAAAGGATAGCAATAACTAAACTAATATCATCAAGCTTCCAAATCAAATCATATCACAAAACCATTATGGTGACCCATCACTGGTGTTGTTTTACCGGATACATGCCCAGGATCCACAGGCTGAGGCACCTGCGTCTGGATGAAGGCATGTGGCGGAGGAAGAAGCCAACCTCTTCCAGGAAGAGAGCCAGTAGCAGGACAGCCAGCGCAGCCGGGACGAGGTACAACCACAGCTGGTTTTTAATCACTTCATGCAGAGAAGACATTAACAAGATCAAAGATTAAATTCTGAACCAATCTGTTTTAAATAGAAGACCGATACGGCCAGAAAACGCAGAGGTAACTTCTATACGAATCAATATTATGACAGCGATTATGTAGTGTTTGGCATTTTCTCTATGAAACACAGCAAAAGAGCTTGAAGCCATTAGGAGGTACTTGATGACATTTCGGTGCACAATATATCATGGTGTGTAGGTTTTCTAGCAAGTCATCAGCAAAAGAGTAGTGTTTTATTTAAAAAAAAAACTATGAAAAACTGAGTTTGATGTCTACATAAATAATTGAAACAATGGAATAAATGGAAACAAATTCCATGTCAATTTTAAATAATAATCAAAATAAGCAGAAAAGCATTTGAAAATACATCTCAGTTCAAGACTGGAAAAACAATCTTGATTGTTTTTTCCCAGTCTTCAACCGTCTAGCCTTCTCTAGCCTCGGATTACTGTTCTTGACTGACAGGATTAGAACCTGATGCGGTCTTCTGCTGTTGTCGTCCATCCTGAGATGCATTTTCAAATGCTTTTCTACTCACCACAGTTGTAAAGAGCATTTTTTAGTGTTTCTGTAGGCAGCTTGAACCAGTCTAGTCATTCTCCTCTGACTTGATTTTTTCTGTTTTTGCACTGTTCTGTATAAACTCTAAAGACTGCGGTGTTTGAAAATCCCAGAATATCAAAAACTGAACCAGCTTGTCTGGTCCCAGCAACAATGCCGCAGTCAAAGTCACAGAGATCACACTTTTCCCCATTCGACTGTTTGAGGAATGTTGCATTGATTGTATTGTGCATTGAGCTACTGCCACATAATTGCACGGAAAATCAGGGGTACAGGTGTATTTATCAAAGTAGTTCATATATACTCTATTATATCATCATATTGCCCAGCCCTAGTATCCAGAATTCAAACATAGTACCAGAAACAGGCATTATATTAAAAAAAAAAAAAAAAAAAGTCAAATCCAAGGCTCTTTTTGGAATCATGTAGATGATGATGTGTTGCCATTTTAACCCACATTGCATCGAAAATCCATGCATATTGTACATGGTAGTATGTAGTCAGATGTGCTCGTGCTCAATTCTAACAACGAGCAATTGTTGCACAAGCAACACTTTGAAAGTTTCAGGATTAACTGCCTGAAATCTAGACATTTATTTCAATGTAGCTATTATGATCAATATAAAAAAAATTGTTTATACAAAGGTTATACAGAAAAGAACATAAGGTTATGGGGGGGTTAGCAGGATATGCTGTTACAGGAAATGAATCAACAATGACGTGGTGCCATGTGGCCCGGTGAAAATTTATGTAACATCCAGCTTCTCCCTTTTTTCCTCTCTCTGTGTTAATGAAGGGGAAAAAACATGTGCCTTGTAAAAGCGCAGTCATCTTAACAAGAAACTGCAATCCTCTGCCCTGAAGAATGTCCCATGGTGGAAAATCTTAAGGAACAGATTTACCTCTGAATGTTACAAAGTGCTGAAACTGGAGTCACAATATCGTGCAATTAAGCATTTTTAAAAAATCCTTCTATATGGATTGTTCACAAGTGCATTAATGTAAACCTTTGATTTACCTGGAAGAGGACCGTATTGTCAGAGCCGCTGTTTATAAAATCAATCAACACCTTCTGAATCCATAAAACAACAGAGGTGTGGAATAAGGTGGGATAATATAAATAATATTGTAACAGGACAACAACATATTCTTTCCATTATAACATAAATATCACATACATAAAGCCTTCGTGTTTCAAAACAGGCAAATGTAAATGTAGAAAAAGTCTTTTGTATCATTTGAGCTATATTAATGGATTGCCCAGGCATTGTGTTGCAGATAAAAACAAGGCTGAAGTGGAGCTCCTACCTTTAAAGAACTCTGATGAAAGTGGGATCTCAGCACCCGTCAGGCTGCAGTTGTCTATTCTCCTGGTCATTGTACTGATCTCAGGAATCCAGCAGCTCTGTAACAGGATTCGGACCCTTTTCTAACTTGGCTTAGACTAATTTGAGGAAAAGCAGCAGCTAAAGATGGTCAGTGAGTTGGATCTGCTCTGTGCTAAGGAAGTTCCTGATTGTCTTCCTGAGCTCAGAAATTAATGATTGACAAACACAGGTACAGTAACAGGTAAGGGGCCAAGTCCATCCACTTGCATGCAGACTGGTTCCAGTATAGAATTCTCAATGTTGATGCTGGACTGTGCCAAAGGGGATAAGCAAAAAATTTATTAATTAATAAATAATAATAATGACACTAAAAAATTATATGCATTGATCTATAATATGGAAATATAATATACAGAAGGCATAGTTCTTATATTATACATCTCTCTCTCTCTCTCTCTCTCTCTCTCTCTCTCTGTGTGTGTGTGTGTGTGTGTGTGTATCAAAGGAACAATTTTTGGATAAATCATCTCATAGAAAGCTGGAAAATGTGTCTGTTATTTACTGATCATGGCCATGTGACCACATAAACATTTCTTAATATTGTAAAGAGCAAAATGAAATCCTTAATACAAGGCAAAATAATTGAAAAAAACAAGAAGAAAAATTGTTAAGTGAATCAGAGAGATTTCATGAAAATAATATGAATTGAAAAACTTTACAAATTAAATACAAGAGTTGCAACTTTATTCCATACATAGTTGGACGCACTGATATAACTTTATTACATTCATCATTCACACTACTGGATGTAGATGAGAAATGGGTCGTTCCGTAAGGACGAGACTTTTATATTGGAATTCAGATCTTGGCACGTGACCAGTGGGCGTATACGGAAGTAGATATGTGGTGGGCTAATGTAACTATCACGAGCGCTGAGTTTGGCTACTATACGGTGTTAGAATCTTGATTTCGGGGGAATGTTGTGAGACTCTGCTGTGTTGTCATGGAGTCTCTGTACAGGAGGTTTCACTCGTATGACTTCAGCAGCGATGTCCGGTTTCAAGAAGGTCTGAAGAAAGTAAACACACCAGCGTGTAAAGACGATCTGCTGAAACTAAAGATCTTCTTTTATAACAGGTCAATGTGCAGAAAGTCAGATATTAAGCCAAGGAGCAAGAACAGTGTTGAATTAGTCTAAAACTAACGAGTTCTGGACGAAATAATTTGTGGTTAAGTGACAAAACACGTATAAATTCAGATCAGATTTTCAAGTTCAGTTTGTGATTTACTGTCTAACAGTGCTGGGGGGGGGTGTATACAAATATATAAATATAAAGGTAAAAAAAAAAACAACAGAATGAAATAGAAATTGGCGGGAAAATGACTGAACAGGACAACAAAAAGGACAAAACAAATTTTTGTAAAAAAAAAATTTGAAATGCAACTTTTATTGAGTGATTATTGATTTTCCTTTTCGCTTGTTTTGTATTTCTAATGCGTGATCAGGGGTTTGGCTGTATTTTTATTTAATTTGTTTAATGTTTGGATTGTGTGAAGTTTCTACTTTATTGCTCGGTGTATAATTTATTAGGGGAGAACCTTAAAGTCCAGACTTTGCAGACTGCAGGTGAGAATAATTTGCTGCTTCTTTGGGTATAGATTCCTTTACATGCAGTGCTGTTTTTTTTTTTTTTTTTTTAAGGATGATTTTCACAAGGCGTAGAGCGATGGATGGTGCGGGGGTTAGCACTGTCGTCTCACAGCAAGAACGTTCTGGGTTTGAACCTGGGACCTGATTGGGGCCTCTCTGTGCAGAGTTTGCAGGGTTTCCTCGAGGTCCTCTGGTTTCTATCAGCCCAAAGATAGAGTGATTAGGTCAACTGGATACTATAATCGCCTGTTCGTCTCTGGGCAGTAGATTGGTGACGTGCCCTGGGTGTACACCGCCTGTCTCCCAAAGTCAGCTGCGATTGGCTCCAGCTTCCCCAAAACAAACAAGTGGTGTAAATAATACATAGTAAATAGTACAGTTTTTCTCAGTCGCTTTGGTGCATTTCTCAGATCAGAATTGCGTTTCTCAAAACTGCCTATTCAAACTCCGTGTCATCTCACCATTCGTGCACATTGTAACAGCAATAGTTCACTATCTTGAACAAACAGCAAATGCTGTAGTACTTCATGCAACCGATTATGTACAATTGTCTATGTTTTTTTTTTTTTTTTTTTTTTTTTTTTTTTTTTTTTTTTTTTTTTTGCGCTTTCACTTGGTATTGTCATGTTGGCCAAAACACACTATACTGCTTCCATGCTGAACAGTCCCAACACACAAAACAAATAGCTCTTTATCTCAGTGTTTCAGTCATTGCATGCAAAAGTGTTGAACTAGTTGTCAAAATTTGTCAAGCATTTCTGGAAATGTCTCCTAAATTGCTGAGTCGGTCTCAGATGAACCTACGACTCGTGTGCCAGGTCAACATGGAGGAAACATCACGATGTGTGGAGCCATCTCTGACAATGGAGTCCTCACCCATATTCCCCTTGATGGTCCATACAACACCCAACATCTGTTGATGTTTTTAGACATCCTATACAGGGACATCACCCCTGAGAATTTAAGGGGTCTGATTAGAAATGACCTCAATAAATATGTTGCTGTTTGGTATAATGTAGGTTTTCATCATGCAGGTCAGATCAGACAATGGTTTGAAGCACATGACAGAATGTCAGTGCAATTCCTCCCACCCTATTCCCCATTCCTCAACCCAATCCAAGAGTTTTTTTCTGCTTGGAGGTGGAAGGTTTGCGATCGCAAGCCCCACACACAGATGATCCTGCTTGCTGCCATGGATACACCAAGCAACATCACAGTGGAGTCCTGCAGAGGATTGCCACTCTGTATTGCAAGGGAGGACATTCGCTGTAATGTGGATGACCTGACCAACAGGAACGTCTGGATGCATAGACGGATGACATGTACCTGTACAGTACTGGCTTATACAGTGTTATACAGTTCTGCCCAAGGGGTGTTTCCTGTGTTTTACCAAAATATTTTCATTTGCACAATGCTGTAAAAGCCTTTGTTTAGTTTATATATATATAAAAATGGCATAAGGACATGACATTCTGATGGTACTGACACTTTCATTGACATAAGTACTTGCTTTTGAGGCATAAACTAAGGATTTTGACAAAGAAGTCAACTTTGTGGTGCAGTTTGCACTGACTGTTTTGAGAAATGCACTAACTGATGTGCAAATGTTACTGATGATTCAAGAAATGCGCCAAAGCGACTGAGAAAAACTAATTGCTGACCCCACCTGTTCGCCAGCATTATTTTCTGGCTCTATTGATGATTTATTGAAACTAAGGCCTTCTCTCAGACCTGGCTTTATTTAGGAGTTATTGAAACTGAGACCTTCTCCGAGGCCTTTGTTTTTCATTATTTTTGTCCTCCACCTGTTCTTGTGGTATTAGGCTAATTTTAAGTACTGTCCTGGCTTCTACACTCAGGAAGCCGCCAGGGCTCGTTGATGCAGGTGTTCAGGCCTTAGATTTTATTTTTAGTGTGGTTAGTACATGTTATGTTAGACATCTTCATGGTAACTCTCACGACATCACAGTCATTGTCCCTGACCAACACTCAGTGGAAAATGTTACGGGGAAAAAAATTTGCCTCCTGCGTGTCAGTAAACAAAGGATTACTTTTATTCATTCCAGGTTTGTCGAGCCAATTCGCCTGAGTGCTTACCAGGAGTGGCGTGCTCTGCCAGAGAGATTGCACCAGGATGCTGAGGAGATGAGCTGTGTTCAAGATGACGTCAACACAAGTGACACTGAGAAAGTGAAAGGCCTTCCACAGAACGACATGGAGGCTGAGTCAGCACAGAACGTCCAACTCTCTTTTGCAGAAGTGTTCCGAATGATTCAGGCAGGAGAAGAGATTCCTGGACTCCAAAAGCTGGACATCAAACCTTGTAACCAACTTCCTACATCATCGCAAATGACAAGGAAGTTAAAACCTTGGGAGAAGTAGCTAAATCAGGATCATGGAATAATGAACCAGGTGGTAAAACATTCGCAATGAAAAACGATGTATGTTGTCCCTAGCCATGTGCTTTGTTTTAATTGAATGTAAATATTAAGTAACAAATGTCGAATTGTAAAACTCGTCTTTAGCAATTAACAAGACATATCATGAGTGATAACTTCTATATTATTTTGTAAATAATTTTCTAATTCTGTACAACTGTATTGTTTGGCTGTACATTGACCCCAAAACATTTTTGAGGATAAATATCACTTTGTTTACATCTATGCTTGACTGAATTTTATTGTTCTTTGCTTAACAAATGCTAGCATTCTAAGCTCTCTTCCTCAAGCTTTCTTCTGGATTTCAAAGCTTTCCTTAGGAAAGGATGAAAACAAGCATTCCATAAATCATGCATTGGAATCATACTTGTACTATCATGTTTTTCCTTTCTGGCTCTCCTTTTGTTGTTGGTCTTCTATAAAAAAAAAACGCAGAAATGACGAGCTGGGTGATGGGGAGGAGGTTGGTATATTGCTAGAGGGGGTAAGAGAGGGAAAGAGAGAGAGAGAGAGAGAGTGCAGGAACACTGAGACTGCAAAAACACTTTTAGGTTAAAGCTACCCCCTTTTCTTCATTTGGCTTTTGAAAAGCTGAGGAAGGAAAGGTTTTGGTTGGGTAAGTACAACACAGTAGTGAGGATGTATGACAGAATCTCTACCGTACCTTTGTTACATGTCATTCTTGCTTCAAAATTGATAATCATTGCCAATATTAAGACAAAAATGTAGAAAAGTTTAGCAGTACTATATGTGCAATCAACAGCTTCACAAGAGACCAACGTCTCGCCCTTCCCAAAATCCTCTGTGCCAAGAAGCAATGCCATCAATGTTCCAAAAATAATTGGCCAAAAGAAATTCAATGACATCCAAGGATATTGATCTTACACTGTAACTTGAAATTAAAGATATTTAGTCAAAGTATCGAGATTTTATATTCTTTCAACTGACCCATTCTTTTTTGCCTATGGTTATTCTGTATGTAATTGACCCAAACTGGCCTTGGCTGTGTTATGGGCGGCCTTGAACAAAAGAAATGATAAGGCATGTTTTGTTCAAAGCTTCTGTATATGACACGTAAATGAGTAAAAAGTTCAAGGTCGGTTTTAAAGGGATCACTAGCAGTCAATTGGTGGAGGGTTTGCTGCACAGAGAGCTAACTGTTAGTGGTCAGAGCAAATGGTGGAAATGGTGAACCAGCTACTTTAAAAAGATTTGTCAACAGTAGCAACTATGATGCGTCTTTGTATCATTGGAGTTTTACCGCCTGTATATGATGGTGTGGTGTACATGGCATACATAAGTAGTAAGAGGCTTTAATCTGACTCGTCTGCCCTGTTCTGCCAAAGGTTTTCTTTAGATCAGGAACTCAGGATGGTAGTTAATGTCTCAGTTTCAGTTTATATTCCTGATCATAAATAAAGAAATCCTACAGATCCAAATTAGGAGGAGAAGCAAACTGATTAGTAACTACATACAGTCAAAGAAGATCTTGACCTTAATATGAAAATATCATGATGAGCAAACGAACACATTGATCGTCACAAGCAAAAATTTAGGATACAAATTGCCTTCACAGGCTTGCCCTTCTCCTTCCTCCTGAGTTCCCAGGTGTGTTCAGTCTGCTCAGCACTGGAGGTGGGGATGTATGGGTTTGCAGATACTAGAGTTCCCTGCTGATGAACTGATTCTCTGAAGGAAGCCATGCAAGAATGGTGCCGTCTCTGAGGTGTCAGTTTTGCCAAGGTTTTCTTGACACGGCTTCACAATTGAGAGAAATGGAGCAATTAAAGAAGAACTGATAGCCAGTATAGATAGAGTGGGCTTACTGTACATCTAATCTGATCTAAATTCTGTGGATGTGAGCACTTGTCTGTGAGGGTCTGGGATGAACCCACTTCCTGTTGGTCTAGAGACAGCTCACTAAGCATGCTGCTAAGACTCCTCACTTACCATCTAATCTGCTCTAAAGCACCTGCAAAACCCACATTATGTTAAGTCCATGACTTAATTTTTTTTATATAAAAAGATTAATGATCAGTATGTAAAACAAAACCCTCAAAAACAATTATGAACGCAAGTAATGAGATTCAAATCAAAATTAATTTTTGAAAAAGGAAATAGAGCATTTCATAAATGCATTAAAATTAAGTTTGTGGTGCCATGACCAAGATGACTACTTTCTGTAAGAATTAATTACTTAAGAATAAATTATAATCAAAAATATTTTCGGTTTGTTTCATTGTCTTCATTTTCACCAACATTTCTTATCTCACCATTTCTGTTAGACCTCAGTCTAGGGACGGGGCTGATAACAGAAAGGTGAGAAATGTGGGTGAAGATAGGGACGAAAAGACAAAAAAAAGAGTAAACAAATGACATCTGGCTTCCTTTTACTCTCTAACTAATCAAAAACAAAGACAAAATGCCCATATCCAAAAAAAATACGGCAGCCAAATCTGCTCTTGCCTTGGCATACACATACACACAGATGCTTACAAACATTACAGTATTTACACAACAGGAATCATACAAACTGTAGTCAAAAAAAGGACACAGGCAAGCTTCCACTGAAAATAAATCAGTTTGGCCTTCAGTAAACTCTATATGATAAACTTTTGCATGTCTATTACATTTAAATATGTTCGGGTTCAACAAAATAATAATAAGCCACTTAAACATGCTTTAAAATAACAGAGGAACAAGTGACAAACTGCAAAATGATTTAATTTTGAGTGTTATAGAAGGGTTGCTTTCAACATTTCTGGGTTTGTGTTGGTTTTAACCCTTTATAGGCCACTAATTCAAATATTTGGAAATTCAAAATTTCAACCGTATAGTGTTATTGGAGGATTTTTACTTTTTTTTTTTTTTTTTTTTTTTTCTTGCAAACCAAAGTCAATAAAGTTGCCATATAAGTTAACATATATGGTTTCTCACTGGTCTAGAGGAATACCATACATACAGTACTGTGCAAAAGTCTTAGGCATCCTATTTTTTTTGCGTACAAATAGTGTTATAAATTACATTTTATGAATT
>JAOVYU010000037.1:4055881-4068836 GCA_025674565.1 Synodontis membranacea | reverse complement strand
TTCATTAACTAAAAAACTGTTAAAAAAGATTTTAGGGTTGTAGGTAAAAAATTCTATGACATGACTTGCCCTCTCCTTTCGAATCTCAAGGTTGTTAAAAGATAGTTGTTAAAGGATAACTAAGACTCGCATGCAAAGTAATCCTTCAGTGGTGCAAATAAGTGACGGATCACAGGAACACTCCAGGAACGCCCCAGAACCTTCTGCCTCTGGCCTCGACCCATGTTGTTCACATCAGTGTAATGCTTAGGGAAGCCAAATATCCTGCAATAAAAAGGCTGCATTTAAAGCTAAATGGACCCATGATGCACATAATATGGAGCATGCACAAAGCTTTGAAGTGTTCAGCAGTCAAATAACATGCTAAGCCTCTGAATAGCTTTGCATCTGGGATTGACTGTGTGATTTTATTATTCATGCTCACCTTTCCATCTCTGTACACCAAAGGTAATCCTCCTTCCCATTCATGGTAACAGGAAGAGGGCCCATTTTCCCTTGCTTAATGGAATTGGATTTTGTTGTGATGGTACGAACTTTATTAAACTGTAGAAACAGTGCGGTAGTAAGGTCAGGACAAGTCAGTAAGTAGCCGAAAATGGTTAGTATCAATACATTCCTTTTTTATTCTGACCTGAGCAACCCGGCCGACTTCTAGGCAGTCCTGCAGATCTGCTTTGTCATTAAGTGATGTAGCCAGTGGTCTGTAAAAATACATATTTTCATCATAGTTTTTTTTAAAATAATATTTTAAGTTTAAGCAATCTAAATTAACTAATTTCAATCTCATGATTTTTAGATTCAGGTTATGTACCTGTTCATTCCAGGTAGATTGCCCCAGAAGTAGCGAGCTCTGTGGGCGGGGCTCACTTTCACAGCATCAATCAGGATCGGATTACACTAACATCAGAAAAGGAAAGAGAGTAAAAAGAGAAAGAGAGAGAGTAGGAAAGAGTAATATGTAAGACAACATACAACGTAGTAGACCCATTGAGCAGAGTCAGATAAAAGTTTATACAAGCATGAAAACGTCAGAGGAAATAAGAAAATAATGATGAACATGCTGTGAGAAGAGTAATTACTACTTTTGGCTAAACAACTGCCAACTAGTTCTTGTTAGTAAGGTCTTACATGTACAACAAGCTCCAGAAATTATTGGTATATTTCATAACAAATGGCAAAAAAGTTTGTATAAAAATAAACATTACACACAATAATTAAACACATTCCACACAAACAATAGGAGAAACATATAAATAAAACATAAGCAGTTAAAATGCCATTAAGCACACTTTTTGCTTATGTGATGGTACATTACCTCCAAAAAGCGACAAATGTCAGCTTTATCATGTGCACTCATGGCCACTACATTCTCAAAGAGCCAGAAGAATGGTCGGTCATCGTCTTCTTTCGGCCTCAACATAGTTAGTATGCGGTAGTACTCAAAGAACAGTCGGCCGGTTCCCTCTAGTAGAGAAACGGTGAAAAAGAATAATGTAATTTTTATACTTTTAGTCTCACTTAAATATTAGGGTGTAGGATAAGATCGTAACCTAGTTAATACCTAATTATTTACCAAAACTTCCCATAAAAGCATGTGTATTAGGTAGTTTACCAAAAATGCATAGAGTCCAGCAAGATTCATATTTGTCATCGCCTTCTATTCTTATTCAGTAGTGGAAAAGGTTCAACGGAAGAAAGAGAAGAAATCTGCATTTCTGCAGTCAGGAACTGGTTCACTGTTTCCAGAAGGTGAATTCGAGCTAGGTGATAAGCCAAGAAGTAGTAGACCAAAGGAAACCGAAAATGAGAAACTGTTGGATGAAGATCGACCCGAGAGCTGGCAAGACGTTTGAATATGGATCATTCTACTGTTCTAAGACATCTGATGGCAATGGGAAAGATTCTGAAAGTTGGTAGGTGGGTTCCACATGCACTTTCAGAGAAAAATATCACTCAGTTGCCTACCACGTGCATTACAGGTGCATTACACCTTTAAAATTAACTGCTCTGTCCTGGAGAAACTGTCAAACGCCGAATGTTAGACAATTTTAGGCTTTGAATGGGAAGTTTACCCGACATAGCGCCATCGGATTTCCCCTATTTTAGGTCCCTACAACATACACTCTCTGGCCCACATTTAAAAAAATTTGAGGATATGTGCATGAATTCATTTCCTCCTAATTATTATTATTATCATTATGATTATGATTATTTTGGTATTCATCCTTTGCCAGATAAATGTCAGAAAGTCAGAATCCAACTGTGATTACTTCGAAGAATGACTATATATTTTATTTTAGAAAATTGTGAATAACGTTTGTTCAAAAAGGCTATGAACATATGAACCACATTATATATTTATATAAGGAAGAACTGTCTTACCAAAAAGGCCTTTTCTGGCTGGGTTCACCATGGACAGATCATTACAGGGACTGCCACCAATCAGAAGGTCAAACGGTCCCCATTCTGCCAGCTGGAGTACAGATGAGCAGAAGTGTTAGAAGGGCTTCATAAAGAAGTCCATTGCTTTTACAGTAGTGTTATCAGTATGTATAGACTCAGCGGTAGTGCAGTTCATTTGAAAGCCACGGAATTATATACATCAATGTACTTACATGTTTCCTGGTGATGGTGCGCACATCATTGATATATTCGATCTTTCCTTCATGCTTGACCATCCCAACGGCAATGGAATCGTCACAGATCTCAGAAGCAATGTAACGCTCCACCTTGAAGCCGAGATCTTTCAGAACAAGGTAGCCTGTGGAAAAAGACATATGACAATAATATCCTTTTATTCTGGATATCTAATTTTGTTTTGTCTCTGTTTCTAATTAGTATCAAAGCAAAACCCTGAAACTGACCCGTGGCAATTCCGTCAAAGAGGGATAAAACTTTGATGGGCCGACGCTGTTGAGCAGGAATAGAGGGATAAACTCTGTGCGGTTCCTGTTCCAAACAGAAAAATGGCACTTACTGTAATCACACAGCACACACTGAATTGTAGTATTAATAGCCAAAACATTAAATCGTGCTTCAACGAGATTGGAAATATTGTCAGCAGAGTTGAAAGTATGCCTTTACGACTCCATTTAGTCTATCACGTTTATTAGTATCTTTATCTTTAACTATGCAATCACTAACAAGGGGCAGAATGATCACCATTTAGCAATTTGTTACTTACAAATTCAAAGGCACTGTTATTGGCGAAGAACTCCTGAACACGCACACTCCAGTCTGGTCTTAGATGCAGCACACCATATTTTTTAGGGGGTAGGCAAATGTAGCAGCTCCAAGGATCTATGTCTTTCACCTTGTCAAATGTCCCTGGTCCGACCAGCACATTAAGACAGTCCTTGCAGTAACACCTGAAAGGGAGAGTTGTGGGGAGATTTGCAACAGAGGCAAGCATTTCATCAGTTTAGTTGCACTGAAAAGGAAAGAGCGAATGTGTGTTTATGCAATTCTAACCTGCAGCAGCTGGCATTGCCACACAGAATGACCTCCAGTCCAGCACAGCAGATAGTGCAGTAAGACTGATATCCATCTTCATCATATCTGTATAAAGTCTCTGTAAAATTCGCCTATAAAGGTGGACAGCACACACACACACACACACACACAAAAGATGTAGAACTCAATTACTGTGCACAACTGAACAGTTATCTTGGCAGGAAAAAAAAATCACAATGTGTTACCTTGCATTTTATACAAAGGCTCCCTTCAAAGAGTGGATGGAAAATCTCAGTGTTCGAGTTGCCACATGAGAGGCAGAAATCTAGAGAATGTGTGTAAAAAGAACCGGGATTTTATATGTACATGTGCAATGGATGTTGCGAAATAAGTCAAACATTAAAGCAACTCACCTTCAATCTTTTTCCCTTTTACTGAAACTTCGTGAACCATTTCGTCTGATGAAGATACAGCGGTAACAATATAAGTAGCAAGTCAAAAAAACATGCTGTAGTATTCTTTTGCAAATGTACTGTTGTCCAAGTAAACTGTTCTGAGTAAATAGGATATAAAATGGTAGATATTTTGCCATCTACCTCTTGTGTACTCCTGAGTTGTGGAAGATCTGCCTTTGTGAACATATTTCCTTTTGGCTGGAGGTTGATAATCAGACAATGTAGAGTCTGAAAGCTCAGCCCTTTGGTTGACAGATGAGACTGTGTGGTGAAAATGTTTATTTAGTCTTTGTTAAGATCCAAGTTATACGATACTAAAATGCCATTTAGATTGTCCATCATGGGTTCTACAGATATTTTACATTTACAGACACTGGTTTTACAATCACAGGCTTACATAAAATCCTTTAACATCAAAAACTACTCTAAAAAGCAAACCATTAACTTAATGCTCAACAATTTAAGAGTCTAATAGACAACTCAGATTTGTAGTCCACCCCAGGTACATAAAATTCTTTGCAAGTAGTTGCAACTGGAAAGACATCTAACATGACGGAACTGACAGCGGTCACCTTTTAATGTTTAACCATTAATAGCTATAAATAAATCTATTTAAATTGGTTATGCTTTGTTTAGTAGTAGCCCTTCAAATTCCTATTTCTGAAGATCTATTGCACAAAACGTGCGTGCATTATAGCCAGTTTTTTCATATGTTGATCTGCCCTGCTGCAATCTGTTTTCAAGTACTCGTTTCAGTTTGCTGATAAACTTAGCTGGTCCATGGTGACGACCACTGAATTAGCGTTAAAAATGTATCTTCTGAATGCTATTCTGTGGAGGTATTAAAATGTGTAGATAAAGGAAAAAACACAGAGTGCTCTGAGTTCTGTACTCTTACCATAAGAGTTTGGAGGTGCAAATCCCTCAGGGCCTGTGGGTTGAAAGCCCCCAAAAGCCCAGTCCAACATGGCCTTTATCTCATCCTGTTTGTTTCCCGAGGATGCAAAGGTCTTGGAGCAACGCTCACCTGCCAACTAGACGCAAAGTGCATAAGCACACTCTGTTTTACCCACTCTAAAGTTTAATATGAAGCGTGTTATATTCTACCTTACCTCAAGAACTTGGTAAATGGCATCTTTGTAAGTGGGCAGACTGGAAAATGAATTGTTGCAGAAACACTTTTTAAATGCCGCAAAAGGCAAAAGCCTCTCTGTACAAATCTGCGGAGATAAAGAAGAGTCAGTGCCGACCACACGGGCTCGTAGAGCTTGAACTTCTCAAATACTGAGACGTCCTTTAGAACACAGTAGGAATTGGAGAAATTGTGAAATGGTGAGTGAAGTCAAGACTGCCTTTCACTAGACTGCAGGATAAGATCCTAACCTCCGAGTACATGCCATCTCCGAACCATTCCACACGTCGCAAAGAATGGGGAGCCGTCTTAGTCTTCCAGGCCACCACGAGACCAGGCCACCATGAGAAGCCCTTCACTTTCCCCCACACCAGCTCTCCAGCACTAAAACCCATCCCGTCCTGCAGGGAGGAGATGCAGAATTCAGTAAATACATCAACATCACCAACTTTTTATTAATGGCCATCTGATCCAGAAATCCAGAATGTTATTCTTAATATATCATACTGTGCAAGTGCAAAACTACAAAGAATCATGCTTTGATTAAATAAAAAGTACAAACACATACACACAACTGTAGTGTAGTGTTCAGGTTCTCTGGCCTGAAGAATATCTTAGTTCCTAACCAAACAATCTGAACCCAAGAGCCAATCAGTGAAGGAATAATTCCCTTAGCACTTCTACGAAGCCTAATAGACTAAATGGAAAATTACCTGGTACATTTGAGCTCTCTTTCCAGGCTTGGGACTTGGTATAGTGTTGCTTGACATAGCTTGGCCTCCATTGTTTTTTGTCTGCAACCAAGAGAGAGAATCAACTTATGTAGAGAACAAAAGGGAAGACAGAGACTTAGCATGCGATACTGCACAGCAGGAATGTGTTAGCAAACAAAGAACACACAAGCCAAATAGAGACATCATGCTAACCTTACCATGCTTGTTTCCTTTTAGATGCACCAAGAAAACTGGAGCAGGTAGATCCTTATACACATGTTGTGTGGATCGGAATGATATATACATTGAAGAAGCATATGAACAGAAACTGAAAGGATGAAACAAAGAAGCTACAAGAAGGATAGAAAGTGAGGTGCTTGTGATTGAAAATAAGAGGGCGAATCACAAGATATATTTGTCCAAAGCCAAAGCTGCATCCAGCTGACAAGAAAGCAGCAAAAGGTATGAATTCATTCACAACTGGTCCAAAGGGCCAATCAGCAGGCCAATTAAAGGTGCACTGGTCAACATTGCTATTGTTCTTAATAGTTGAAGCATCTGGAGGAATGGTGGAATGTAATTATTGAAACAGTCTGATCAATGCAATAGAAAACAGCTGAAAATATGCAGGTCTATGTTGGACTGTGTTGGACATCCATCCTGTCAGTCATGTTGTTGCGTTTTCCTTCAAAGGCCCTTCACTCCACTCCCATCTGCTCAGAAATGCAAATATGGTGGAATACAGTTCTAAATGGCCAGTGGCTCCAGATCCTGTTGTTGTAGGGTAAAACCAAACCAAAACAATCTTCTGCAACAAAGTGTAATGAACCCTAAGGAAGTAAAACCTAAGGAACTCTAGGAACAGCTTTTCCAAGCATTCCACTGGATGCTGAAGTACCTACATCATGCACCATCCTTGACAGGCATTCAGAACATAAATCATTTAACCTTGTAAAATGTTTCGATCAAAAGCCACAGCACTGGTTACTCGGTGTGCCACTATTTCACACGTTTATAGCTTCCATTGTCATAAATGCCCAAGTAAAAAGAGTTTATTATTGATTGTAAACTGGTAGGCCCAAGGGATCCAATGAGTAGGTCTTTATGAAAAAAAAAAAAATACATTGGTTGGATAGAATCTGGGAAGGGAGGCATTGTGTATATGTGCATAAATTGGAGGTGGGGTCAAATCCAATGTTTTTGTTGATTCTCTTGCAACTGCTAGAGCCCAAACTCTACCAATGCACCTTTAACCAAGGTTGCTGTCACAATCATGACAGAGCAAGAACCCTGCCTCCAGCCTGGACAGGTACGTACCGCCTCTTCCTTTTTGTCCAATTGGAGGCTCTGTGGTTTGGCCCAGGTGCCTGACCCAGCCTGAAAGAAAGTGCGTGCCTGTGGTCTCTGTCGCAAACTGCTTTCCCAACCGTAAATCCCCCTAGTGGAGTCCTGAGGGATCACAAACAAACATACACAGCCTCACTCAGGCTGGGCACCTCCGGCAGAAGCACCAGAGACTGCAGTATACCCAAAGAAATATAAGAAAAGAAAGGTACTAGCAGGAAAGGCATTGAAAAGGGTTAATAGTGTTGTATGGGAGTTAGTGTGTGGAGCAATAGAGATATGAATTTAACAAATGATCTAAACACAATAAAAAAGGCAATTACCTCCTTAGTCCAGACTACATCATCTTCGGTAAAGACCTGGTCCCCATCTTTGTTTATTTCCATCCCTGAAGGAAAGTAATTTGAGATTGAGAATTCAAGCCACCTGCTCTGAACATCTACATTGCTCAACATCTATTCATCTGAGGTCAACAAGCGAATGCTTTCTCTAGACAGACCACTGACTGTCATTTCATTTGAATAGATCAAACAAAATTTGATCAGTACAGATGAGAAGCACCTGTACACTGAAAAAAAGCTCACTGGATTTTTTTTCAATTCAAATGCGTACAGTGGTTCTGCATGATTGAACTGTGTTACATTAACACAATTTGTTTTCGCCCTCACATCCAGAATTATTTGACTCTCATCTGAGCTTAGGATCGAACCCAGATCACTGCAATTCAGCAACATCCACATTACCACTGCACGGTATGATAATATAATTGGTTTATAATATAATTATATACTATGTGACTTGATCACAGTCACTCTACATAATTCAATCATGTGTTTAGAAATATGTTTCAATTAAGTTTGAGTTGAATTTGCATGAAACGAAATCACATTTTGATAAGATATTTACTATCATCGAGTAAACTACATGAGAAGCGAGATTCGCTTAAATCTGACTGACCACATATTCCATTTTTTTCAGTGTACATAAAGTAAGGAGTAGACAATAAGGTGCTTTGCCATGAGGAGTACATGCTCTGACTGAAAAGCACTTATTTACTGTGTCCTGCTCACACCTGTCTTATTGGTTATCTTCTGCAGTCGCACCGTGCATGGCTTCACTGAGACTGAAAGGTCACTCATCTCTGGAAAACAACATATTGTTTCCATCAATCCAACTGACTTCTTTGAGCAAGATAACTGCCTGTGATTGGATGTTTTAATTCCACACTGTTATATAATACAAACCATTTTAAAGACTTGTGGACACCCTGTTTTAGTGGTTGCTGAAGTATAGCTACTGCCTCTCATTGCAACACAGCTTACCTTTCACATCAATGACAGTGCTAATGCAAATAGTACTGCACCAAAGTCACCTGAATATTTTACTTCCCTGTCAGAAGTACCATGTGGGCATAACAAAAACAAGCATTCTAAACACCTAAACACAGACCTGCAGGTATTCAAATTACTTTGGCCCTGTTCACATCTTATATTAACATGCGTCCTGGGGAAGCAGGTCACAAGTGGTCAGCTCTAAGTACAGGTGTGAACGGGGTCAAGTGCTTCCCGAAGATGACAATGAAGTACGGCCGACGCAACTGATGTCCTCTGCATAAGTGGAAGAATGTACTTATTCGTGTACCAACAGCTTTATGTTAAAGTTTTGTTTTGATTGCTTCTTTGTTTAATTTCGAAGTGCACTGTTGCCCCCGCACCAGTTAAAAACACCAATACATTTGCCAATAGAAATGATGTACACTTGTATTTGCCTGTAGTAAGATCCGATCCTAAGTGGCCACTCGAAACGCATGTGGAGACAAATTCTAAGGACCAAGCGCTGTCTACTTGTGGTCGGATTCTCAAATAAGCATGTTAATCAAATATGGGAACAGGGACTGTGTCATTTGATCCTAGAGTTATACAGATCCTCTACTGCAGTGAAAAGCTGAATGAGATAGAAATTCTGGTGTATACAGAATTAATCACTGACACAATACAATAAGCCATAATTGACAGTGTCATGTGAGAACACGCAAACGTGTGCCCCATTTAAGAAGCCGTATGGTGGTATGTTTACCTTTCTACACAGATGAACTGCAACTAATCAACAAAATTGTGATATTCACAACTACTACCATCTCAGCCAATGCATACATCACATGTAATCAGAGTTTCCTCTTCTGCAGTTATAGGTCAGCCTAGCGTGCCTAATTATTCTCTTAAAATAGCCAAATACAGATTATTCACTGCTTACTTAATGCCTTCTTTTTCCTCCCATTTCTGACAGGTGTTGTCTTAGTGCTGAAGACTTCTGAGGATGAATCATCATTAGTGGACTCCACTTCTTTTTGAGTATCACACTCACTGTCTGCCAAAAGGTCATCCAACTGGCCAATGTCCCCATTCTCCACTGCCTGTGTATGATGGACAGTTGGCATATATTAAATTAATGTAAGAACTCTTTGTTAAACTATATAAGATTTAGGAAAACATTAATTTCCGATACATATCAGTATTTATACTGCATTATGCATGCTCCATGCACTATAGGCATTTTGACAAATATGTATATGCAAAGCACAAACATGTTTGCATTTCAACATCATTTTTCTGCATACCTGAGCAAAGACTTTCTCAGCTTCAAGAGGTGGACAGGGCAAAGCCAAAAGACTAAGGACAAGTTTCCTGAAGACAGATGTTTTTGCAGTGGTCTTGAGAACAGAGCTCCAATGATGCTCCAAGGAAATACTAGGAAAGCAATCTGATAGTCCTTCTACATGTCCATTCTCACCGTTGTCTTCACCATTTCCTTCCTCATTAAGCTGGTACTCTAGAAACTCATCTCTGAGCTGGGAAGATATCTCTGGGTTGGCTGAGAAGCCAAACTGTTCACCAAGTTCTACAACACCTTTGCTGGTGACCTTTAACCGTCCTTCTGGGCTTAGAAGGTGAGACATGCTCCTCAGGATACCATCACTCAATGGCAACCCCTTAGCAATGCAAGCTGTAAGTGCCTTATAAAAAGCCATACACTCATCCTGAAATGCACTCTGAAAGTCAGTCAGTTCTGCTTCCCTCTCAGACAGAATATTCTCCACTGCATCCCCACCAAAGCTCAATTCATTGCTAGAAAGGTGCTGCTTTGGGTCCTCAAGGATTGCCGGGTCTCGTTCCTTCAGAAAACGTACCACAGCCTGAGGACGGAGAAATGTTGAAGCATAGGAGCGAAGTAAGCCACTTGCTTCCCGTAGGATCTGAACGAGGTCTGCACGAGCAACACCCTCACGCCTTTCCAGACGATCATTAAAGGCTTTAAGTGGTCCAAGAGCATGATCCAGGAACATGAAGGTGATCCTGAGTTTGGGATCCTCCAATTGAGAGCAGATGTGTTTAGCCTTGTCATCATTCTCACTGCAGGAAGTGAAGTGTGAAATCAAGTCCGTCCATATTTCAAGCACCTTGTTTATTAGGATACAATATTTTTGGCTGTCCTGGGAGAGAGAGTGGACAGAGCTATCAAGGCCACAAACCCCAGCAAACAATCCCTTTAGGTTGTCATTTTTAGTGCAGCAAGTAGAACAGTGCTCATAAACGTCAACAATAAACTGTTGAACCTTGTCAGAAACGGCCTTTATTCCAGCATTGCAGGCTGAGTCTGCCAGGCTATAAAGACCACCAAGAGCCACCGCTTTTGGATTGAGCTTCTTCAGTTTCAGGGAAACCTTCCCAGACAACTCATCCTGGTCATCAACATAGAAAGCTGCCATGTTGCTCAGTGGTAAATCAAATCTTTTCAGAATGACCTTCAAAGATTCAACAATAGCATCATCGGAGTCTACACGCTGAAAAATATCAAGAATCCTTATGCGATGTTTTGCAGCATCTTCATCAAAGAATCCCAAAAGTGCTACACTGCTGTAGTTCTCTTCCTCACTCTCTTTACCTAGTGCCACTTGTCCATAAAGGTAGACACAGTAAGGGACCTGCTTAGCAGCAGAAGAAATGTCTTTTGGGTACTGTAAGCCAAGAACATGCCTGGCTGTACTCTGGGAGACCTTCTTAGTCCAAGAAGGCAGACAGTGGGTTTGAATGAAATGCAGCATGAGCTGGCTACATGTGAAATCACTGACCTGGTTTCCTTTTCTGGATATCTTTAGTTCTTGCCTTTTGTGTTTTTTACACTGCTGGTGGTGTTTTACATCAAGCAATCCTGAGTTGAACACAGTAATATTTAAGTCACATATTGTACAGTATGCATAGATATCCCCCAGAGTGCTGGGCTTGATCCATTTGAAGGTTTCCTGCCACTGGGAGTCATAAGTGATGGACTTTTTTTCAGGAACATCCACATCTGAGTCAGAATCCTCATTCCCTTTTCCTGAGTCAATGATCAATAAAGATTATTAATTACATACACCTTTATATTTTGTAACCAATTACAATACACCATTATAACATAGAATATAGTTGAAGACGGGAACAGATATCTAATCCAATCTCTAACAGACAATATTGGAATTATTCATTATTTTTGTAATACATGCAGTCGTACCAGAGGTATTGAGTTTTGCTGATGATTTTGATCTCTGGGGAGACTTGAGATTGGGTTGTGCATGTGCAATCTCTTGTCCATTACGTGCCTTCAGTGGGTTGTATACCTGGCCAGTCATGTTAGCTTGGAAAAACTTCCGAAACCACTTCAGAAAAGAAAACGTACACCTGAATTTCCCTGTTATGAGTTCTTCCACTGGGATAGACTGCAAAAAGAGGCAGAGACCATCTCAAAAAATATTTTATTTGCAAATCTAGATCATTATGCAACTCTATATGATTCAGTTCTGCTTTATATTTGGATGCAATAGTAATACAGTGATAATACAGCGATGTGGTAAACGCAAGGTATTTTTCCAACAGTACGATGAGAAACCTTACTTTTTTGATATGCATTTTGCTGAATCCTGTCTGCAGAAGACTATAGTTGTGGCGAAAGTCTGCCTGGTCCTTACACTGAAATTTCACTTCATTCATGTCAATGGACCCTGGGAAGAGCCAGTCCATCAGCTGGCAATAACAAGCACCTGTAAAAAAAAAACACACACACACAAAAAAAATCAAATCAAACAAAAAAAAAGACATTAAGGACATTCCTTTTTTTACAGCATGACTTTGATGACCTACCTGAGCTTATCTGTTCCATTTTTGTAAACTTAGTTTGTAGTAAATTGTTAAGCCATTTCAGGAGATCATTGCGGCTAGATTTGTCCTGAAGGGCGTCTAGTTCCACGTTATCAGTTGTTGCCATTTTCTGGTTTCCTATAAGACAGTCAATGCATTTAGACATTTAATCAGGTCGTCACTCATAGCCAGCCACAAAATTTATTTCCAGATAACTGTGATTTGTTTTTTGTATTGGCCCAATCTATCATGTTTAACAGAAGGATTTTTATACCACAGATTAGATTCATTCTTCCAATATGATTGGACAAAACAAGTTAAAGAATGCTGACAATTAGTAAGCTATAACAGCACTGGTGCATTTCACTGTCTGTATTCGCTTCATAAAATTCCAATTCTAGCGAGAGTTTGTTACATTGAAACTGTTGCTACACTATTTACGGGCTGTCAGTCAGCACTCTATCCAGCTATGGGGTCTTTGGCAACTATTTTCTTTGACGGAGCAAAAACAAACAAAACATTTGGTCATATTGCGTCTGAAATGTCAGCTACTAAATATTCATTTTTTTTGTTGACAGTACTCTTGTATAAAAGCAGTACAGTCATGCTGCCCTGGGGGTGCCCGATCTCGCCTGTTCTCGGAAGCTAAGGAGGGGCGGGCCTGGTTAGTACTTGGATGGGAGA
>JAOVYU010000037.1:3970081-3981020 GCA_025674565.1 Synodontis membranacea | reverse complement strand
GCAACAATATTTGTAGTCACGTTTTTTCACTACACCGAAAACCATAATTTTCTAAAAGATGCATACCAGATTCCCCATATTCATTTGCCTTTTAGTAATACTTCTCTTCCTATGCTTCTTACCTCTCCTCCTACACATACTGTAAGTGTGTATTTATTAGCACTGTAAATTAACAGTACAACAAGGTCACTGGATGCAGATGATGTATTAAATGTTTCAGACCTTTGAATAAAATTCTGTTCAAATAATAACAAAGACATTTAACATTTACATGAAATATAGTCAGAGCAATAGTAGTTTGTGAGACATCACATGAGATTCAGGGTTTGTATTAAAACTGCCTGTCCCTGGAGCACTGTGAATTGTTTTTTGGTAATTAATCCATGACTAAAACAGCTTGTGTCCTGTGTCATGTTTGCATTAAGATCATGATCTAATGAATCTCCTGTGGAGGACATTGAGGTAAAAGTG
The DNA here is from genome assembly GCA_025674565.1 of Synodontis membranacea. Taxonomy (NCBI): domain Eukaryota; kingdom Metazoa; phylum Chordata; class Actinopteri; order Siluriformes; family Mochokidae; genus Synodontis; species Synodontis membranacea. Next base: position 3,980,549 of record JAOVYU010000037.1, on the reverse strand, counting down.
ACTGCTGTTAAAAAAAAAATGTAAAGTGGATTATAAATTGATATAAAATATCTCCAGTCCTGATCATCATGGCGAAGCCATTTACGGGGCAGAGACATTTACAAGATTTACTGCTATTTATTTCAGTGTTGAGATTGATGCAGTTGATAATGATATATATACAGTATAATACACACACACATACACACACACATATTGTGGCAATTATAGTAACCTATGAAGATTAGCAAAGTAAAGGACAGTTGCATGTGTTTTCTAACAGGTCACCAATAAAAAATATAAAAGTATATATCCAGTATGTAGAACATCAGGTGTTCATGTGTAAGAATTACACATAAACTTGGATTACCAAAAGTCACAAGCCTTGGATTTGGATGTTGTTTTGACAAGTACTGATCTAAAAAGTTTTATTATGCTTGAAAACTAAATATTAGTATAAGCATATACCATTAACTTATAGGATAGCATTATATAATGTAATTATAGGACTCTGTTTCAGCCATCGTAGTGAACATGGCTATTTAGATGAGCTGAATCACTGAACTGAATCAATTTCTATATAATCGACTTTTGCTGTGCTTCTCTCGTTTCGTTCATTTTTATGATTGTATGGTTGTATAAAGAACCAAATTAGTGCTGTCAATTTACAAGTTCACCCTCAGTGTTTTTGGCACTCAGTAAAAACTGATGCCTACAACAACATTTTGGCTCTTTTCTACGCAGTTTAAAAACAAAGACAATTATTGAGTGCCAGTAATCCAAATGGCTGTAACAAAGTCAGTATCTATAGCAAAGAAACAGAATTCAGAAGATGGTCTTAGAAGGTGTTTATAAATTTGTGTGCCATCGAATGTATGTGCATAGAGAAGGGTACTGATGCTGCTGTTTCCTGAGGGAGTTCATGTTGAGTGGGGGACAAGTGTTGGCTTGCCGAAGTCACCTTTCTGAAAGCTGAGAGAGAGAGAGAGGCGGGGGTGGGGGGTGTATCCAGGGTGCTTTTTTGGAAAGGGGAAGCTTTTAGTGCACAACCAACTATACTTAAAAATGTTTTTATTAAAGGATTTAAGGATCATGTGTGTGTGGTAGGCATGCCTTATCTTCTTTATCATTAACACTACACATGAAAAGAGCTCCAACCTCTTTCCCCATTGGTCTCTTAATAGGGGGAGATATGTGGATGCTTATGCTGTCCCTGTCCTTCCCCCATCCACTTTTCTGTGCATCAGCTTGGTCTTCCCCCATCTGCTGATCTTTTTGTTTCTGTAAGCCTAGTTCTAATGCACCTCTCTGATAAAGGCTCCAGATCCTGTCTCTTCCCATCTCTTTCTCTATTCCAGTAGTCTATATAACCCTGAACTGACTCTCCCTCTTTACATACACACTCATTGACCTAGCCACATTGACAAAAGGAACACTGACATCTACTCAAACGCACACAAGCACAAATACACATGTGTACATGCTTAGACATGTTGGACTAATGAATAGGCATGTCCTGCTATTCAATGTAAAACGTCCTAAAGGAATTAAAATAATTTACATTTTGATCGAACAATCCTTAAACATGGTTAGAGGAATTCACTTTTATGTTTTATGTTAATTGTTGGTCAAGTTTTTGTGTTATTATATTAGTAAGGTTGGCTAGTTGGTCATAGTAGATATGGGAGGGGAAAACACCATTGCTAACAGTTCTTACATATTTCCCTTCCTTCTTTTGACATCCTCTCCTCTCACAGATGACTCCTCCTCTGAGAGTGTCAGCACTAATGGGCTCCCTTCCCTCGCACCTCCCACCAGTGCTGCAGTGATGACTGGGGGCATGACAGATGGCATGATTCCATATGAAGAGGTGAATGGCAATGGAACCACAGCACCACTGGACTTCAGCACCACCTCATCCTCCTCATCCTCAGAGGAAGGCCAGCAGCCCCTCAACCTGAGTGATAGGCTGTTGCCGGGGGTTACTCCCGCACTTGCTACATACCCTGCTGACCCCAACAGGAAATATACAATCAAAACAGAGTATAGCAACAAGGTGAGGGAGAAAATGTTTCTTTTAAATTACGGAGTATTCATCACATAGGTTGTGCATTGTCTCTAAATGTCACATTGTGGTGCATTGTGGGATTACAAGAGTGCTCTGTATATTCTCCACAATGCTTTCAATAGGCATAGGAAAAACAACCTAATTCCAGGACTGTACATTATAGACACTGTAATATTGCACTGAGAAATGAGAAATGAATTTGTTCCCCATTTAGGGAATTTATTTGCTTTATTTTGGATGTGTGTGATTTCAGTCTCCTCAGTACAGCTCAGGAAGCTACGACTCGGTAAAGACTGAAGTGAGCATGTGTGCCGAAGACTTGAATACAACACGCACTCAGGTCATGGATGACGATGATGACGATCATGATGATCATGACGACAGTGACAAGATAAATGACACAGAAGGTCTAGACCCTGAAAGACTCAAAGCTTTCAATGTGAGACATTCTTTTATGGCATCTTTTCTTGATTATGTGTATTTTTGCGTTTTCTCCCTTTATGCATCTCTCATGGATTTCCTTTATTTTTACCATTTACATATTTAGATCTTTAGCACATTCTCTTTTTCTGCTTTCATTGTTCCCTCTGTGAAATGTTTGTGCAATTTATAAGAGGGGTAAGACGATGAGCTTCCGTATTGCTTTTCATTTTTACTCAGTTTCATCCACACTGCTTCGTGATTTTCTTTTCATTTGGTTTTCTTTTTGCCCTTTCCATCTGCAGTTTCTTTCCATCTCTCATTTGCTCTCAGTTTCTCAAATTTGCTGCCATTTCCCCTCTCACTCCCAGATGTTCGTACGGTTGTTTGTGGATGAGAATCTGGACAGGATGGTGCCTATCTCCAAGCAACCAAAAGAGAAGATCCAGGCCATCATTGAGTCCTGCAGCCGCCAGTTCCCAGAGTTCCAGGAGCGAGCTCGTAAACGCATTCGCACCTACCTCAAATCCTGCAGACGCATGAAGAAAGGAGGCTTTGAGGTATAGATTTTTTTTAGGTTTTCAGATGTATTCCTGCTGTCTTAGACCAAACATGAACACATACTGTGTATTACACAACTTACTGTTACTGATTGGTAACTGTGGATGTAAAGTTCAAGAACACCCCTACAGATTTTTTTTTCTATTTCGTATGGAATTCCATGGAGGGGATTTAGTGACAATACAGCTTTGCAGTCTGTATCATTCTGTGTGTGTTGACTTTCCATTTACTTTTTCTGCCTACTTCTGCTTCTGCTCAGACACGGCCCACCCCACCACACCTCACCTCCGCCATGGCTGAAAACATCCTGGCAGCTGCCTGTGAGAGCGAGACACGCAATGCTGCCAAGAGAATGCGCCTTGACATCTATCAGAACCATGTGAGTGTATGTGGATTTCTGCGAGAGAAGTCAAGGAAACTTACATGATAAGCTAGAATGATAGTTTTCTTTCCCCTGTAATTCCTGACACAATAAAAAGCACTAAATAAACATTTTTTTCTAGAGTAAAATACCTTACACTTTTTAAATTGAGCTGCTAAAGAAAAAATGCTTTGAGATTTGAACTGTATCACAAGGTATCATGTATTTATAACAGTGTATAAAATGTGTGATTTTTTTTCTCTTCTTCGCTGCTGCCATCTGTAGGACGAGACGATTACTGCAGACAAACCCAACTCCAGAGACCCAGCCGCTGTGGCCCACTCAGGCTTCTCACTGGCTGCCTCAGCCTACTCCCAGGACCAGCTGTACACCAATGGGGGGCTCAATTACAGTTTCCGTGGTTACGGAGCTCTAGGCAACAGCCTGCAAAGCAGTGCGACAGCACAGAGCAATGGTTAGTGGCTAAGTGCTTTAGAGGCAAACATTTTCACCTGACAGGCATGCATATCATCCTGTCCTCTCCTCTCACTCTTTTCTGTGTCTCTCTCTCTCTCTCAGGTCCCACTGACTTGAGTATGAAGTCTGTGGGCTCCAGCTCCTCCTCCTCTAGCTCTAACAGTCACGGTCAGGGCGGTGGAGGCGGGGGAGCATCAGCTCAGCTCAGCCCTCCCGAAGTCACGGCAGTGCGGCAGCTCATCGCCGGCTATCGTGAGTCCGCCGCCTTCCTGCTCCGCTCAGCTGACGAGCTTGAAAACCTCATTCTACAGCAGAACTGAAATTCCACATGGTTATACACACATGCTTATGCACACATGCATATGCACCTACACACAAGACATACACTCACAAAACACATGATCAGATGTGCACAGATAGCAGCATACATGAATTGGGATATGCACACAGCACATTAAAATGTATATGTAGCTACATGGCCACAAGCAGATGCACAGATGTACTACAAATATACACACGCGCACACACACACACACACACACACACACACACACATGCACAGAGTCCCCTTTCTCTGTAGAGCTACCTAGTGCGTTCTTCATGATAGCCTTATTGTCATTATAGTGTCTTTTCCCTGTTCACTTTGCCCTCAGTTAGATTTGTAACAGGTCACAGCTGTCTGTACAAGGCTTCGGTAAACTACTGTTCTCTTGATGCCAAAGGCCATGATCTGAAAAGGCCTGATCTGTGAGGCTGTACAGTTACATGACCAACACAGGTTTGACTTTAAAATGATGTCACTGTACAGGGCACAACCCATGATGCAAAATCCATCCGATGGCTGACTACTGAGAAACACTGCAGCACTTGTGTGATATAGATTTACGTGATTCTACACAATCAGTTTGGTTTAACCCAGTGTTTCAAGCGTAACTAGAGCAAACGGATTATGTCATTTCCTGTGCGTCATATTTGAATCATCACCATCCAACAGTCACTGACCATTATTTTCACAGCTGGAGTGTTTATAGGGTGTGGGATCTTTTGCAGCCATGTAGAGTTGCCGCGTAATTGATCCGATGAAGTGTAAATGTAATTAAATAACTACAGTTAATATAGGCACAAATGGATCATTCTCCTAAAATTTCATAGGGCTCATTGGCAAGCCAAATCTTTTTTGATTTCTTCTTCCATTCCGTACTCAGTCAGCTATCTGACAAGTTGAATGACCTGACAACCAGCCTCACCAAAAGACAGTACAAACCATTCCAATCTGATTTTGCCCAGCTATAGAAGCATGGGTTCAAAACGGGTCTGCTCAACAGCTGCTGGTGTACTGTCTGCATGATCAAGCCCTAGTAAGATTCTTAAAACTTTAAACCAGTGGTGTATTTTGGGTAAAGGGCTACATTACACTTTGTCTAATGTCAGAGGGGCCGGACCAAAAAAAATTTATTCAGTACACCAATGACACATCAAATACTCCTCTTAACTGTGTCCATTTGTCTGCAGTTATTTAATAGTTGCACATGGATTTAACATGTTTCATATACAGAACAGATGAATAGACAGCAATTCATTACCGAAGTTTTCAAATTTTGGCCATACTTACCATACAGTATCTTTTTGCAACTATTCACACCTCTTATGCTATGTCCACACTAATGTTTTAAAACGCATCACTTTTGCTACATTTACGCCTTGTGTGCGTATTACTCGGACTTTTCAAGCCCCTAAAATGGAGATTTTTGGAATCGCTGCTGGGCCCGTTTCAGTTTGAATACTCTGGGGTTGCTGTTTAGTGTGGACGAGGGAAAACAGATGTTTTTGGAAATGATGACAAGGACACCCACATTCGCCTCCTGATTGTGTCTTATCAGTCACAATGTATCCTTCACTGATTCGTCACACTTCTTTCACATGACAATTTTCTCAAAGAAAATTGAAGGCCTCAGCATCGACTATTCAAGATGAATGCAGCTTGGATAAAAAATAACGAGTGTTGCTGACCTTGTTGTCTTTTCTAGCAGCTGTTGTGCAGGTGAATTCTGCATTTTATAATGCTGCTACTGTCTACATGCGCAGAAGGCAAGCTATTATTCAAGCGATCTGCAGCTACGAAACCAACTGCAGAGTAGACAATCTGCTTCCTGTTTATACGGGCATACGCATGCCTACTGTACATGAATGGTCGTGTGATATGCATTTTCATGCGTGTTAGTAAAGACAGAGATTGATTCTGATCTGGTGCTAAAACACTCATCTGGAAGGAGTTTTAAAACGAAAACGAATTAATGTGGACGTAGCTTCAAATGTTTCCACATTTTATAGTAAAGAACTGGCAATCATTCCCACTTTTTAAATACTTCCCCAATTTGCTTTCAATTTGGTCGTCGACCAATTCCCACCTGTCAGCCAGGTCTCACTGTCATACAATAGCTATCAACCACGGAGAGTGAAGGCCAACATTAGCTTCCTCTTAGACATGTAAATCCAGCCAGCTGCATCTTTTTAAACTACTGCTGTTCATGTTGTGTCACATGGCAGCGTAACACTCTTGGAGAAAAGTGCTATCTGATAAATACGTGAGCTCACAGACCGTCACAATTCACTGTGGTCACTGTGATTGCTAGGGGTATACAGTAATGCTGTCCCTTCCACCCAGAGAGCATTTGAATTCAGCACATGGGTTCTAAATTTATTTGGTGAGCTGGATTAGAACCTTTATGGGCCTAGTTCCAGCCCACAGGTCATATATATTTGGCATTCTGGCTTAAAATGTTTTAAACAGCATATCCAGTAGGAAAATCTTAGCCAATAAGTATGTGAAGTTGCCACAGAGACAAACCTGTAGTATACACTATGGAGATACCATCAAAGATGAATGGGGGACAAACTGTAAGATATCTAATATTTGATCAATGCTACTGAGGTAGGGGATAAGGTGCAATGTATATGAGAATATTTGTAGTGTGTTTTCTGAAAATTTAACATAGACACACTTTTTATGGCATAGTTCCAGTCTTTGCATACATTTATTCTTTCTCATATATAAAAACAAAACTTTCAAACAAAAAAAAAATAATCTATTTGATAATTTGACTGATGTTGACAGCTACAGATGTTTAAATTCTGTCAAATGGGCATGTCAGACTGTTGGATGTTATGCAAATGAAGCTGCGCTGAGATACTTAAAACCCCACTCTCAACCCCTCCTCCACACCCCATTGCCTTTGCAACCCTTTATCCTCAGCACTGCAATGACTTCTGGGAAATGTCCTCTCTGAAAAAAAAAAGTACAAAAAAAAAAGAAGAAGAAGGAATGCATTTCCCATGCTGCATTGCAAACAAATTTTGTTAAGTTGTGAATGCTGCTCTTGTTTTCTAACCTCATAACTATGTCACTTTCATACCGCACGGGGACCAATCGAAATCATCAGAGGGACTTATTTATGTACATATGCATACATGTTTAAGCGAAGGGACCTAATTATCAGTGGAAATAGGCCAAAGCTTAAAAAAATAAAAACCTCCATACTACTTGTGTCATTATTTATGTGATGCCAGTCTTACCAAATAATGGTTTTTGATTGGCTGGACACCTCAGTGATTTTCAGAACAACTAGTGGTGTACCACTTACATCTCCTATTCCTGTCATGGAAATTCAATTGAATGATTAATGCACAAAGTTATTTTACATTGCACACTATGACTCTGAGCTCCCTTTTGCTTGTCTCACTCCCCCATGTTAATTTCAAACATGTCACCAAATTCAGGCCTCGCACAAAAAAGACACTGTATAAAAAAGCAAAAGACAATCCTGGAGAAGTTGATTTAAACAGTGTAAAGTTATGTGAGCTGTGTGTCTCAAGCCTTTAAGTGGTATAGCAACCTTCCAAGTGTTGTAGCCATAACCACAAAATTACAATGAACCAGAAAACTATTCCTACTGGGGGTGTGGGGTAAGGGGAGCAAAGTGTTTCCAATAGTTAACTGTACCCAGTTATTTTAATCTGATGTTTATGTGTACTTTATATTATTCTATATTGTTTTCTTAGTATGTCTGCAAGGTTTATAATGTTCTTTATATATGTCTCTAAAGGGAACTGTCACCATGTACAGAAACAAAATCGAACTTTAGCCAATTCAGAGTATAACACGAAACTCAAATATACAGGAAATGAATCTGATAAAGGTTGTCGTGGAATCATTTGGGTTCAGATTACCTTACATTACATTAAATTAACCTGGAAAATTGTAGCACTTTACGGCTTGGTTAATTTGCTAAATGTCTTAAATCTGGAATAACAAATTACAACACGGGAGAAAAAAAAGTATATGCTACTATGCTCAGGCCCTATCTTTAAAATTATTTATTTATTTGATGAACATTTATTTAACACAGAGAGAAAGCAAAATGTGCTTATTTCTGAAAGATGCACTTGTTTTAGTGAGACCTGCATTCAAAAAAATGGATTGAAAAGTTCACTGTCAGTTCAGTTTGATTTCCATTGAGTACTTAAAAAGGAGTGTAAGGTAGAGTAATTCAAACACATTACAGTGCTGGTAAGCCTGCATTATATTTTTGTTTTTTGTTCTGTTTTCTTTAGTCGCATTTCGTGAGAAATGGCAGTAGTAGTGTATTTCTGTTCATATTTGTTTAAGAACAAGGTCTGAGAGCTGTGTAACTCTTCACAAGTAAAAATGCAAGACACACATAAAAAACATGCTCACAAACACATGTCGAAAAATACATTTGGAGGTAAAAAAAAAAAAAAAAAAAAAAAAAAAGAAAGAAAGAAAGAAATGCTATGACTTATTTTTTTATAAGTGCAGCAGTGGACTGCAATCAAAATGTGGTAACAACCATTTGCCTGTGTTCTTTTCATTTGTGGTGCTTTGTAAGATTATTGTTATTGTTATTACTATGATTATTGTATTTGATTTGTTTCTACTCCTGTACCTGCCTGGAAACTGTAGGCTGAAGCCTGGTTTCTCTTTGTATACCAATGTGAAGCTTTGTATTATTTCTTTCTGGTTCTGACTCAGTGGAAGTGTGTGATGTTTACATGTACAGAGGATTAGATTCTTTTTTTGTTTTGTTTTGTTGAATTTTTTTTTTATTATTTATGTTTTTGGGTTTTTTTTTTTTTTTTTTCATATTTTTTTTTTTTTGGTTGAAGACCTACATATCCAGCCTCAGTTTGTGAATTCAAGTTGTTTCTTTAATCTTGTGCATGAAGGGGCAATGTTATGTTAGAAAGTTATAGAGACTTGGTTAAACCACTGTTAAGGTCCTTGCACACTTAAAATGCATAAAGTGAATATTTGTGACTGTCGTTTGTCCACAGTGGTTCATGTTAATGTCCCAGAACATGAGAAAACCCTCATTGTGCTTTTATTCCTCAGACATGAGTCTAGTACAACTGTTATAGCAGCCTGTTTTCATTTGCAGGTTTGTGTTACCTCTCTGTTAAACACTGTTCAGTTTTTGCACTTGAGAAGTGTGTTACTTCCTCAGCATTAGTTCAGAATGAATCAGGGTTGGGATCCATGTGCAAGGGCCTTGAGAGGCGACATTTCAGTCACTGATTGTGGATGAAGGTGCTGGATCAGAAAAAAAAAAAAAAAAAGCAGAGAGAGAGAGAGAGAGAGAGAGAGAGAGAGCTTCTTATCAGCTCAAAGTGCAACTCCAGATGTCCTCCCCATAATACTACACAATGGACCTGATGGTTAATGAGCTTCAAATGATTTTTTATTACTACAGTACTTTCACAAACACTTGAAACTAATATTTTACAAGTAAAGCCAGTGATGTATAGGAAAGCGTAGCCACCTTCAAACTGGCCCAATTAACTAAAGATTTCCAATGTGATTAAGGTCTGCTATGTTCGAATTTGCACTTTGACCTTTTGTAGAAGCTTCTCAGTGATTTTAAAAGCCATTCCCCTCATGTTGTTTGCCCATATGGGGAACATAGGAACCTCAGGAACTGTTGAATCTCTGAGTTTGTTTGTTGTTTTTTTTTAATCCAGGCCAATATGTCCTGACTGACCAGTCCTCACGCTCTCTCTCAGCTACCACATCATTTATATCGAATTTGCTATATATCCTTTTTATATTTATTATTGTGATTTAAAAGTGAATCTTCTTTTCAGTACATGTGGCTAAATATTTTAATTCTTTAGAAAAGTGTTGATAAATATAAATATATATCTGAATATATGTGACGCAACTAAAAGATGGAAAACATGGCAGGTAATTCCATTTATGTTTGTTTCATGCAAAAAAAAAAAAAAAAAAAGAAGAAGAAGAGGAAGAAAAAAAAAAAAAAGACTCAGGTGGGAGAGTTTCCCACCTTTTACATATCACTTTGATGAGAGACTCATTGTTGTCTGAAAAAGACTCTTTTTACATTTTCAATGTGGTGTCGATGTTACAGTCTGAAAAACTGTCGGGTTTTCCACCTCCTGCAAAGTTGCTAGTTCCTTTCCTCCAGAGGTGTGTGTCACTGAGTTGCTGAATAAAACAGTGAGCTGCATAGTGGTCCTGACTATTTTTTCAATACATATACAATATTATTCTATAGGTACCATATATA
>JAOVYU010000037.1:3958338-3970064 GCA_025674565.1 Synodontis membranacea | reverse complement strand
GGGTAAGTTATCAAGGTCATAAATCACATATTCCGGAGAAAAAAATAACATCACATTTGGAATCTGCAGCATATCCTTAAATTCTTTATTACTTAAAGTTTTTTTTTTTCTAACCAACATTTTCAAGTATTAACCATAATAAAATAGCAGTGGTGCAAACATGGATACTTACTGTATCTTGCTGCTTGAAAGTTTGTGAACCCTTTGGAATTTTCTGTATTTCTTCATAAGTATGATCTAGAACCGTCAGTCAAAAGTTTACTATATTCATCACTAAATTCTAGAGGGTTCACAAACCTTCAATCAAACACTGTAGGTGCAAGATGCATAAGCCGTTCGTACCAAACTGTATTTGAGTTTGTAATACAGGAAGTCAGTAATAAAGAGTTTTTGTTGTTTGGCTGAAGGTAATAAGCTTTCCTTTGCAGGCAGAAACATCTCTACAAGGTTAAACGGTGGTGAGTGGGACAAGGAATGGGGACAGATAGTTGCTTCTGCACAACATGTTCAAACTTAATTAAGTTGAAATGGCAGGAGGATTATCAATTAGTAATACATGTTAAATCAGTTTGACATTTCTTCAGGTGTTAAGTAGGCTACACCATTCCCCAGTGATGCAAGATGCGTAGTCCCTGTTATTCACTAGTCAAAGATTGACTTTAGCTGATGGGAATGTGTAATGATCTCTTTTTTGGTTGGTATTTTTGGATACTAAATCGCTCTGAGACCCAGAAATTGCTTTTGGCACCAGGTAATGGGGTCACTGTGTTCCTGGGTGTTCGCTAATGAGGGATCTACTGGTCAGTTTAACACGGAGGAAAAACTGCTATGACCAATGCATGTCCTGAACCACAGACAATTCTACAATAAATCGGTTCACTAGTGTTTTAACAAGTGTTTTCCTTTGGTCCTGTGCTTATTCAAATATTTCTATATTTATTCATATATTAATAATCGAATAGAAACCTAAAACACACACACAATGTAGCACAAGTAGTCTTCAAAGGGCTGCATACTGTATCTAAAAGCAACATCCTAATGACTTCACGTATTAAAGAAAGTTTGTTAGGTTGTTTACTTGGGGTAATATGGTGTGTGCGTGCATGTTTATCTTTGCTTATAGAGGTTTGGTATCAAGACATACATGATATTTTACAGATTCTATAGATGTTGAAATACACTATTTTCATATGAGCACCTGCTAAGCATCTGCATTTTTTTTTTTCCAGAGCTTTTCGACAGATGATGAAATCAGAAACCTGCAACAGTATATTACAGTATTTGAAATAGCTCCTATATAAAACAATACAGTTCCCAAAATAGCAAAAAAGTGCATGTTACAAATCATAGTTAATTACAGTGGGACAGACATATGCTGCAGCTACCATCCAGATACACCAGAGAGCAGCAGAGTGATGGAATACAGTATCAGCTCACAAGAAGATTTTGCTTGCTTAAAGCAAACAAGCAGACCAGCAGCACTGTGTCTCTGCAGATCAACCATAATTATAAGACAGTGTTCAGTCGATATTGGTTGACTTTTTTATTTCATCTAGTCATTCAGCTAGTGAGTTGGAGACTTTTATATATTATTATTATTTGACTAATAACTGACCTGGCAATAGGTCTAACAGTGAACAGAACAAGAGGGTCTCAGGTCAACATTCAATTCAATAAAAAAAAATTTGTTTATTTGATTTTAGATATAAGCATAAGCATATTTTTCTTTTAACTATAGACATCACAAAACAGCTTTACAGAAGTGACAGTGGCAAGGAGAAACTCCCTGAGAAGAGTCACTCTGAATAGATCCATTCCTCTTTGGGATCCCTTGTGTATGCTTCACTAAAAGTGAAATAAGTGAGACACACATGTAAATCTTCACTGCTCATAAAAGGAAAGACAAATCAATACTGTTCTTTCAAAGACATTTAGCAGAAAGCCACTCAATACAAATTTTATATAAATGAGCTAAATTTAAAGTGTTTTTTTTTTTTATCTACTACTCATACCAGGTAGTCTTCTCGTACCTCTGATGTCCAGAGGCAGTGCATTCTGCTCAGAAAATAACCTAAGCGCCTGGCTTAACAAAGGTGTGCTCGGAAAATCTCTGCAAAATCTATCGCACTAAATCGTTCTGGACTTTGGAGAGAAAAAAAGGAGAATGGTTACCTGCATTACCTGCTTGTTAATTTCATGGTGATGGAAATGTGAAGAATATGTGCTTCGCTGGAGTTCTATGGGTGGCATGCCAGTGGCTTCAAATGAGATCTCCGTGCGGGCTGCGCTGTCTACCGCATACAGATTGAATTAAATGCACACAGTATGGTACTGCAGTGAGATATTTTATAACCTGACTCACTAAAATATTTCATTTGTACATTTTAATACAAATTTTAGAGGAGGTCTGGCTTCTCATATTGTCTCAACTCTGTTAGGCTTCTATTTCTTACATGCTGCTAGAGGCAGTCTAAAGCTTCGAAACATATTGTGGATCGCAGGCTGTGGCACACGACCTAGCTGTCGGAGTTGCATGACTGGCGAGTTTTACTGGACCCAGGCCTTGTGTAGGCCCAGGGTATTAAGCAAAGTATGCATTAAACCGATTTTTCAAAGTGTGCTAAACAAAACAGGCTTGTATATAGCAGCCCCTAGCGTATATAGCCCCTAGCAGCTGTTTTGCAAAGTGAGCACATGTACTTACATCAGGGTCTGCTAGATAACAGTAAACCCATTTACGTTTACATTTTGCAACTTATCCAGGGCAACTTACAGAACTGCTTTGAAGTCTCTATCAACACATACATCCTGTTACTGATTCACTAGGTCATAGAGTAAGGGTACTATCAGTCTAAAATACGATGTTGGGAAGGTAATATAGGATGAAAAACACACAAGACAACAAAAGAAAGTCCCTACTCTAAAGATGCTCAATACAGCCATGAATGGCATCTTTCCAAAGCACCTCTATATTTGCCAGAGTCCCCTAAGAGCCCAGTAAGGGGCTAGCATGGGATCTCCCTTTTTTGTGCTTTTAGGTCATTTACACAGGACAACAAACTGATGTGGGTGTCTCTGAAAACTGCCTTTTTGCTAGCGATCATAGTAAAAAGAGATGGAGATCAGTTTGCCTTGTATGTGTTAGTGGCCAGATGACTAAAGAGTGACCTTGTGGCTGAATCCAGAATTTCTCCCCATGGTCATATCAGCCAACACTGTCAATCAGTAGGTTGACCTGGCAGCCTTCAGTAAGGGTGAATCGGCACAGTATTTCATTGTTGTGCTCAAGATCTTAGTATTATTTAGACTGGATGAAGGCCGGCTGACCCTCAGACCAACGGTTCATCTGCCATAGAGGAAAGACACAGGGGTCCCCTAGTCTAAGTAGAGGTTGGTCCGGTCTGCGGTGGACGTCATGGCCTACACATGGCTATATGCCAAGCTCCTAACATGCCATTACACTCAACGAGTACCATCTCCTCCTAATGCAAATTATTTAGAGATGTGTCATTTCAGCTGCTCCTACCCGGCTATAACTGTGCAGGTTCTGCGAAGTTAATATCGCCTCTCCCAGTGGTGCGAGATTGGCTGTTATATCTGAGCACCTTCCTGTTTAGTCCTAAAATGAGCCCCATAGCTCTTGACATTGTTGGCATCACCACTAGCAGTAAGAGGGGTGAAACAGTATGCCGTTTTTAGATAACTGCCAGAGGTCACTGCTGGCTGGAACTGGCTGTACGTTAAAGCACGTATTCGGAAGACCCTCAGAAGAGAGGGACATAAGTGCAACATTTATCTTTATTTACCAAGACAAACAAAACGCTATGAAGATATGATACAACTATGGCGAAGACAAGAACAAGAGTGAATACAGTAGAGTACAAGAGTAATTCAGGATGCCACATGATTGGCTGATTAGATCAATGCAACAGGTGTTCCCAGTAAAGTGGACAGTGGGCATATATAACACATCACATTATGCATTCTAAGACCTCCAATTTCAGTTTACAACCAATAAAGTCTGTGATTTTTGAATAAGGCAGCAGAAATCCATACTGTGTAAACTGAGGTTTAAGTAATGTGGTGTTTAACTTAAAAGAGAATAATCAATACAAACTTTCTGAACATGAACTGTTACTTTATTCAATTGTTCTATTTCCATGCAGGTCAGACTAAGAATTTCATTTATAATCAAAGAAATAAAATTATTTAATTATATAACTTTGGTTTAAATTGTGGTATGTAGACTATAGCCGTCTCCAAATGTTCAGATCAAATTCATTCCTGATGTTGATGTTGCCTGCGGTGCAGTCTGACCCAGATATCGTACATACCCACTGTGTGATATCCTTAAACTTAGCATGGTCAGTCAGCTAATAAATTAGGACTACTGACTATCCTTGGCAAGTCTATTTGAGGGTCAGCAATAAGGAACAGGACATCCTAAACCAACACTTGCTTTATTAAGCAAGTGCTGGTTGGGTAGAGTTATATTCATAGGTACCCTCTTGGAGGTGAGACATCTTAGGTCTGACTGCAGAAAAAGGTTCACAGCTATAGTGGATGGTTGAGATACACAAATTGCTAAAGGTCTGTGGACACCTGACCATCACTGAAGGGCTGGTGATATTGCTCCATGTGCAAATCCTTATAGCAACACTCCAAAAACTAGTCTTCCCATATCAGTGGTTATTATGTCAGAAGTCCTTCTGGAGGAGTGTCTGAGTCAGAAATAGTAATGTGTGCTTTATATACAGTACTGTGCAAAAGTTTTAGGCACATGAAATGAAATGATGTAGAGTAATGGTGACTTCAAAAATTATGAAAATAAAAATATTACAACATGCAGTATACAGTGATGAACAAAACTAAGTCAATATTTGGTGTGATGACCCTTTGCTTGCTTTTTTTTTTTTTTTTTTTTTAAATCGTAGTTCCAGGCACAAATTGTGCAGTTTTATTAGGACATGAGCTGGTACGTTTTCCTGAGCATCTTGAAGAAACTGACACAGTTCCTCTGGAGATTTTGACTATCACAATTGCTTCTTTTTTTGCAGCAAAACCCAAGCCTTCATTATGCGTTTTTGTCTGAAAAGTGGTCTCTTACATATGTTGCTTTCTTCACTGACAAACATTTTTATGCTTACAATTATTATTATTATTTATTTTATTTTTGGAAAAGTAAGGTTTGGCAATATGAATTGTTTTTGTACTGAATCAATAAGGCAGAATTCATAAAATGTAATTTATAACACTATTTGTACGCAAAAAAACAGAATGCCTAAGACTTTTGCACAGTACAGCATATAGTTTAAATATGTGGTCTGGTTATACCAGATGGCTGTTGCTGAAACTGAATTCTGGAAAACAGCCTGTAACATGCATTTATGAAAGATATGAAGCTAATCTGCAAACTCAGTGTGTTTTATTTGGGCAACACAGGCAGACAATGTTAAAGTAGAGTAATCAATAACTGTAAAATGAGAACACAAGTGTGGGTCAAAGCCAGGTGCTACAAGAAACAAAGGAAAAAGCACATATGAGAGTGATGGTCAGTGATGGTCCAACAACTTCTGGCCATATAGTGAATGTAATATATTTATCTGTTAGCATTCCAGAGAAGGATTCTTTCACTTTTATGAGGGCACTTGTGGATATAATTTTACCCAACCAGCACTTACTTAATAAAGCAACAGTTGGTTTTGGATTTCCTATTCTGGTGCAAGTGGATTACTAAGCAGTTCTTCCAAAAATAGTCAGTACGGCTAATTAAGTGACCATCTGACCCTCGGAGCAGTCTTACATAATTGAGAATATGAGACATTTCAGAAACCTGTCAGAAACTTGTTTATTTCATATTCCACTTCATTTCTGGAACAAAAGATACTTCTCGGGGCTGTGCTGGATGACCCGTCAAAAATAGACAACATGTAATACTGTCTACAGTATATTTTCTAGTACTTACACTCTAGTGTCATACTTGATGTGAAATGGACATTCATGGGTATGAACAAATGGATAATGCTTAAGGAAGTAAGTAACCTTTCACCCACTTTCCAGCTGTTGTTTTTCCATCATCGTTCATGCCATGCTTAATGTAAAAGTCTGTTGCTGTTCTTTAAACCTGTCAGCTGTCGGCCGAAGCAAATTCATGAAAGTAGGTCAAGGTTTGTGTGGATCGTGTCTCTACATGAAAGTGCACGTGAGGATATGGCATGCATTCGCTTAGAGATTGGGACTGATTAGAGAGCCTGTGCCGAACTCCTCTCTTCTACACAACCCACAGGGAGGTCTTTTTTACACCAGCTGCACAAACTGATGATTATCATATGTTACGGACTGTGTCTCCTGTGAAGGGCAGCGCACGAGAGTTCAGCCAACTTTTGGAATGTCCTGTCACCGAATTATTTCCTGTCACCAAATATTTCCACAAGCACATTAAACATGGCTGGCATACTTGGCCTGAGTCAGTTCACCTTTGTACACAGTAACCACGTGTGGTGTTTATACATCTGTTACTAGCCTGTGGGCTCCTATTTAGCTAGAAAGGATGAAATCACAGTAGCACACAGCATGAACGTGAAAGCGGAATTCTTGATTTTTTTTTTTTTTGCATTTGCATTTGCAGTTGTGAGAAACTAAGACGTCTAAGATTTTTCTCAATTCGCAAAAATATTAAGCACGGCATTCTATCTTTAGAACTGAAGGTGTAAAATTGGGCAGCTCCGACATACCATGCAAGTGACAACATGAATGAAAACATCACTATAATTCAACATTAATTTACAGAGTTTACTGAATATATGTGGTCTGGTAATGTTGCTGAAGCTGAATTCTGGAAAACAGCCTGTAACATGCAATACATGATAGACATGAAGCAAATCTGCAAACTCAGTGTGTTGTATTTGGGCAAATCCAAGGATCAAAGCCAATGGGGGTCAAAACACAGGCAGACAATGTCAAAGTCTGGGTCAAAGTGTGGGTCAAAACCAGGTGCTACAAGAAACAAAGGACTGAAAAGAGGGGCAATTCAGGACGCCATAAATTTTGTAAAAATAAATAAATAAATAAATAAATATAAAGTGATGGTAGTGATCAGTTGAGCCAAGATAGATGAGAGGCTTGGCACGAAATGCATTGGCTGACACACATATGACCTGGCACCATATGTCTTCAGGAGATGTCTGTCCTGATCCTATTTTTTCCAAACAGGTGTTGTTATATAAGCAGCATTAGCTGTGGATGTCCCTTCTTAGCTAACTTATTTTAATCAGACTGAAGCCTGCTTAATCCTGACCTCTCTGTTCTCAGTCAGGGTTAGGGTTCTGGAAGGGGAAAAAAAAAACACATGGCTAAGAGGAATCATGAGTTAAAACTTAAAATGAAGGTGAGGGGGTATGGTTGTGAAAATACAACGAGGGGAAATACAAACTTGAACACTTGTGTTTTTGTTACGTAACGTACATCATGTACTTTGACTTTGTACTTATTAATACAGTATGAACAAAAAAGGAGGTATTTCTTAAGCATAAGTAAGAAGTGTTATGACAGTGGAAGTATTAGTAATTTCAGCGTTGACATGGCTACTGTAAGACGTAAAAATGGCTTTTTGAAGCACAATTTTGCGATTACATTTTGGCCCCTTTTCTGTTTGTTACAAGAACGTGCAATTTCCAAAATCTACCATAAATATTCGATTTGATTCAATCGGGCCATGCATGCAATTCTTAAATTGTTCTGTATGTTTATGGACTTCTCTTTTTGAAACATCCATCTTCTCCCCAGACTCAGTTTCCTGTCCAATGAGACTACATCCTCCTATAATATGTCCTGACACATCACTCCATTTGTGATCCCTTTGATGACATGTAATGCCCCAACACACTTTGCAGAGAAGCAGGTCAACATCATGATGCTCTTACCTCTGTACTTCACTGTGGGTATGGACATCTGACCAGAGTATATTTTTCCAATATATATATATATAATCAGTGGTGTAACTGATTTTTATTTTTTTTTTTAGTAGAGAAGTTTAAGAAAGGAGATAATTGTGGTGTAACTGATGCAGTGATTGACTATGTAACTGTTGTTCTTGCTGATTTCTGCAACTTTTTTGACTGACTGCTGACTTCTCCCCTATCTTGTTTATCATTATTTTGAGAGCAGGACGTGAACCCGTGCATAGCTCACCTGTAAGGGGACGATTAGTTGTGGGTCCCTGAACTTTCCACCGGCATATTATCGACATGGATATTTAAACTTTTTGCTATTGTTCTACAGTTTTGTCCATTTATATGCTGTTTAATGCAGTTGTCCCTGAGACCTTTAGGAAGCTCCTTCACATTCACTATGATTGCTACTCGATGCATGAAATCATTGTACCCAGTGGCATATAATGACACCAGGCATAGGGAGGGAGGTATGGCTTACAGAAGGGGGCAGATAGCAATGTCCTCAGAGTGTGGTACACCACCCTGATGTAGCTACTGTGTGCAGCAGTTCAAAACAATTGGCTTGACGTGCCCTGGAGGAAGCACATGCTAGCCTTCACCCTCCCTGGTTGAAAGGAGAGTTGTCTCAGGGGAGAGCTGTCTGATGATTAGGAATTAGACACGACTAAATTTAGGGATAAAATTGGGGGGGGGGATTGGACAAAACCCCACAGCCCTGTTCTAAAATCTACATCTGTAATGGGATGTTCAAAATTTTCAATTACCTTTGTAGGTAAAAGCACAGAATAAAAGAACATACCAAAACGCCCACATACACTCACATGCTCTCAAACAGAGCTCAGGTTGCACCAACATACATGTAGGCTACTATAGGAAGAGGCGAGCCTTTGGATGATAATTGAAGCTTCTGAAGTAACATGCAAAGTGAATTAAGATGGACAATTTAGTCCATTGGCATCAAAACACTTGGCACATAACGGAATAAACATTAGGCGTGGTCATGGCCTCGGCCATTCCAAACTGAATCTTCCTAGGAATTAGATCGATTAAACATAATAAGTCAGGACACGCAAACAGAAGTCAGTCAGAAATAATACATGTTTTGTTTGGCAACAACTGCATCTGAATACAGAAACCACATGACACCGGTACTTTTCCACTAGAGAGCCCTGTGTAATGTCCTCAATGTGCCAGGAGGCAAATACTTAAGCAGAATGTAAGGTCATCTAATCTTACATAAAAATAAAGTGTGTCTTGCAACAATGAGCTATCACATTTTAGTGAATTAAGGTGACCCAAATACAATCATTGTGGGACCAGCTGCTTAACAGCAGTAAGACAGTGAGAACCAGACAACCATAAAACTAAATAAATAACTAAATAAATAAATAAATAAACAAATAAAATAAAATAAGATGCACCAATGCCTACCGTAGAATAACTTGCAGATACATTAGCATGATTCACAGGAAAAGCATCAAGAATGTGTTCATGTGAACACACACTCAGATGAACATTTACTATCATTCAGTCTACACTTCAATAATCTAGAGTTTTTCTTTGCACCACACTGTTCACCTCTCTTTGTATTTAATCTTTCATTTTTCCTGCTTTGTCAAATTGGTTTATTTTTTATATGTTGATATGCACATGAATATGTGCATAATAATCCCCCCCCCTTTTAGTTTTAAATATACTAGTCCCTAGAAATGTTACTTTATATGATACAAAGAACGTCCTTGCAGGTGGAGTAGCAGCAAAAAAAAAAAAAAAAAAAAAAAAGGAAAAAACCCCTACATCATTCTTCCTCCTTTATATTACTACAGTATCAGCATAATGTCAATATACAAGGCTCCTACCACCTATGACCTCAGGAACATGGCCATGTATATCTGTAAATACAAGTATGATTAACAAGAGCATATTTCTTTATATTGCATGCGGAAGATCTTGATAAACAATGAGAAAACTGTTGGTTTGGGGGTTTGCCTTGGTTTCTCTTTCAAATGTCATTGACACACTGGATCACTTAAACCTCTTAGGTTACAGATAATCTTGCGGAAGCTGATTACAGTTTCTAGAAACTATTGCTGTTTGTACAAACATTTTCACATACAGTGGTCATATGCCCGTCACTGAAACTAAGCAGTCAAACCCAGACATGTCATGACATAACAGCTTCCCTGTGTACAAAGCGAGCTCCATGAAGACATGGTTTGCAAAGTTTGGAGTGGAAGAAAAAACCTCAAGTGGCCTGCACAGGACCCTGATCTCAACCCCACTGTATACTTTTGGGTGAACTGGAACGCCGACTCCATGCCAAACCTCCTGACACATCATCACTGAAAGGCCTCACTAACGGCTTTGTGGCTGAATGCGCACAAACCCCAACAGCCAAGCTCCAAAATCTAATACAAAGCCTTCCCAGAAAAGTGGATGTTATTTATAAATCTGGAAAGGGAAGTTCAAAAAGCACATTAGTGTTTTAGTCAGGTGTGCACAAAGTGTATGTAAAGTGAAATGGCAACAAATAGCTACATTTGAAAATGAGCTGAATAAGCTACAGAAGACATGGAGCCATAGGCTGCAATCATTTATTCAGAGGGCACACAATAACACAGTGGTCACAGATATTATTTTTTTTATAAAACATGCTTTTTGGTCATCAGTAAATAAAGTAGGCTGAGCTACAGAAATAGAAAGCAGTCTATTTCCACTAACAAGTGAAAATCAGTTTGTGCGTCTACCCATAGATCTGGTGTGGTGCCAGAAAGTGGTTTTAAATTTGGTGGCTGTATGGATTGAGCGTTTATGACGCAGGTGGAGTGTTGGGCTCAGGATTTCCGTGCTCACTGCTTTCACTCGCCTGTCTCTTCAGCACCATTTCCTTGGCAATGCAAGTCACCTGGCCATTAGTTACAGTGTACGTCCCAGCCCTGCCACAGAAACCACAAAGTCAAAAACAAGTAAATATGTGAAAGGGATGCATGCCTTCATGTAATTTAACTCTAATTCTGGATTGCTCTTAGACTCACTTGTGCTGGGTGTCATGTCCATTAGGTGTACTCTGCTTTCCAAAGAAAAAACTGGCCCACCAGTGTCCTGAGTCTTGCCTGGGTAGACCTGTGATTAAATGTTGCTAATCAGGATTTGCAGCCCAGCGCTTATGCAAGAGCTCTTTGTGCAATTGGAAAGACTTTGGAATTTAATCAAATAATTAAAAACTGAAAAAGAAAGACTGTGTTTTTTGTTTGTACCTGGGTGATGTGGAATAACTTCCCCAGTATAATCCGAACTGCCACAGGAACTGTTGCTGGAAGTGGATCCTATGCGCCCTGCAACATTTGCATACACAAAATCCGATAAGAAGGAATATATGGCTAAAAGGTAAAAGCAATCATGGTAACTGTGACAGCAATATTAATGGCAAATGTAATATAAAGTCTAGTTGCAATTGTAAGGAGTGATGCTCACTTCGGTAGTAGTCATGGGTAGCAACGAGAGAGCCACTGGATGGAATTGATGCCATTTTCTCAGACCGTATGTGTTAATTGTGTAAAAGATAGAAACCCTGCAAAAAAAGACAGGAGTTAATGCTCGCTCGGCATAGCTGCTGAACAACGTGGCCTTTCCCAGCAATTTAACATAAATCAGAAAGAATCCATCCAACAAATACTTGTACTATTTTCATCCTGACCTTAAAGAAATTGAAACATTGCACTGTGGGTAAAATTAGGTGATGCAGAGACTCATTTAAGTGATTGGAAAATACCC
>JAOVYU010000037.1:3922746-3936795 GCA_025674565.1 Synodontis membranacea | reverse complement strand
TTCGGAGCATGATTTGGGTCATATTTAGAATTTAAACTTTAGAAATAAGCATTTATTAGCATTTTTAGTGACTCCACGAAATATTTGCGAATTTCACACATCTGCACCGGGGTCTGGAACCTAACCCCGCGAATGCACGAGGTATTACTGTACTTCATTTCTACAAGAATGTCTAACATAAACGCCTGAATGTGATGAAATCAACGCACATAAACAGACCTAATGCGTTTAACCTCATCTACTGACTGGGGAACAGTGCATGCTACAGGACAGCGAACAAATCTGGCTGGAGAACAGGCTGATGGAAAGGCAAGTCTGGAAGTCAAAGGCCAAAAAGACGGAGTACAACAAGAGAGAAAATATCTTGTTCTTTTTTTCATTACACTCCTTATTTGCGAGCTACACTGAGGTGAATGTATGCCACTCTGGAAGAATGGTGACGGTGGTGGAAATGAGAAACAGGTGGGAATGTCTGAAATAGTTCAGCTTGTGTTCCTCTCTCACTGATTTTTCTCCCTGCCAATGGTGGCTTTTTCTTTTAAGTTGTCGGAGTTGCTCCTCTGCTCGTTCCTCGGACTTGGGGGTTGGAGAAGAATGGCAGCTGGAGAGAGGCGGTATTAGTTGAAGCCGGTGTCGGTCCGGTAGGTGGTGTGGTGGCCGTCAGATGTTAGCTGGGTGGTCTCTGTGGCTGACGGTTGCAGGACAATGGGCTCGCCTCCACCAGCCTCTGTTTAACCACAAAGAGAACATTTACAATAGCAAAGATTTGTGGGGCTCTGGAGAGCAATAGAAAAGCATTCGCCCTATTGTCCAGAGATCATGAGTTCGAATCCAGATGATGCCACTGCCATGGATGGACAGGAATCCAAGAGAGCAAAATTGCTCGTGCTCTCTGGGTGGAAGGGATGGCACACTTTCTCCCCTATCAACTACAGTGACACTAGGCAAAGGTGGGCATCTGTGAGCTCATGTACGTGGAAGAGGGAGGATAGCTCTTTCCTCGGAGTGTGATATGACACCCCATGATGCTGTAATTTGAAAAGATGTGGTTGGCTGACCTTATGTGTCAGAGGAAACGCATGCTAGCCCTCACCCTCCCCACTGAGTAACTCCTATATGATAAATAAGATCTGGGTGGTGGGTGGTAATTGGTAGATGAACATAGAAGGGGTGGGGGTGGTGGGTAAAATTTTGTGCCTTCTGTTTTACCATCAACCCTACTGTTGGTAGGGTAAAACCTAACAGTGCATGCATGAATTTAAATGTGTTGTGGCAGAAACAGTTAAAAAAACACGGTCTTGCTTCATATTCTGTCCTATTGGTGCCCTTCAAGAGAATTCATAAAAAAAAAAAAAAACTACTGTACTTCCATACACATTGTTCATCCAATTGACATGAATTTACAGATGGGTGACAAATTAAAGGAATAACCAACATAAAAGATTTAATTAAGTGTTAGGCCGTCACAAGCCTCCAGAACAGTTTCAATCCATCCTGGCATATATCCTACATGTCTGTGGAACTACAGGGAGGGATGAACAGTGTTCTTTCTTCTAAAAGATAATCCCGGTCGGTGTTTTGTTGATGGTGATGTGGTGACGGAGAGTGCTGTCTAACACACTGCTCCAAAATCTCTCACAGATGTTGAATTGAATTGAGATCTGGTGACTGTGAAGGCCGAGGCATACGATGTACATAATTTTCATACTCATCAAACCATTCAGTGCCTCATCGTACCCTGTTTATGTGGGCATTGTCATCCTGAAAGAGACCACTCTCATCAGGATAAAAAAGGTTCATCATAGGATAAAAAATTGTACAGATTTGCAGTGACTCTTCTCTCTAAAGGGGACAAGTTGACAAACCTTGGCAGCAAAATGCCCAACAGAGCTAGAATTTTAGTTTTCCTTTAATTTGTCACTTGTCTGTATATTTACGTCAAAACATAACCAGGATATGTACTTAGCAAAAGCTAAAACTATGTTCACAATTGTCATCGAGTAGATTTTCCAATTCTCAAGTGTACTGAATGAAGGAAGCCCAACTAGCTGCATGTTATGCTGGCTAGAAAACACGGTCATATAATTTGCAACAAAGGCATTTCTAAAAATTTTTTTTTTTACAATTTTCTGTCTTATGCACATATAATAAAAAATTATATGCTTCTTTAAACCATTTTGAAATGCACAGCGGATTTAAAAAAAAAAAAATGTATGGGAATCGCAGAATGATGGACGTTTTGAAGGTTTACAGGGTTAACCTATGACCTTCACACTGCTCCCACAATCAGTTAAAGAACAAGATCCTGCAGACTTATTATTACAATGTTATCTACAGCTGGTATAAAGCACTACATATAACAGAACATCATTATAGTTTCCATGATCATGTCACTATGCAAACATCTAGATTTGTAGGAAAGAAACCTGGTAGAAACTCACTCATGCTGTGTTCATTTAGCCTAGACCTGTTCAGATGCAGGAGTTTTAACATAAAAAAAAGACATTTTATTACAGATACTACTACCCTTTGAAATTAACACTGTGAGCAATTACGTAAAAGATGTTTAACAGGCTACAAAACTGGACCATGTCCACGGTGCAAGTTACAGTGTAGCATCTAACCTCTCTCATCAGACTGCAGCTGGGCCTCCAGATCTTCAGGAGAGACATAGAACTCCTGGTCCTTTCCCTCAGGTGGCCGTGGTTTACACTTCCCACAGCAGCAGTTACAGCAACAGCACAGACAGCAGCAGAAATAGCAGCCGGTAGCCAAGCCGCAGAACACAAAGAGCGCCTGCAGAGGGAGACAGAACGCACCACAGAACAGGGAGCAGGATCAGAGGGAGGCATGGATTATTCCAGAAGGGATGAAAGAGAGCCATCTGTAAGCAGGTGATCTCTTAAGTAGGTATACAATGCATTAACTGCATTAGCTCTAACATGCAACTACTAATGCCTAAGGTGTGAAACAGTAAGCTCCATAAATATACTGCCTTTTTGTTGATGTGAAAGAAACCTATTTAATACACAAACAAACAATTTGTCGTTCCAGTACTTTTGGAGGCAACCGTGCGTAACATTCAAGACTAGATAAAC
The DNA here is from genome assembly GCA_025674565.1 of Synodontis membranacea. NCBI lineage: Eukaryota > Metazoa > Chordata > Actinopteri > Siluriformes > Mochokidae > Synodontis > Synodontis membranacea. Next base: position 3,933,697 of record JAOVYU010000037.1, on the reverse strand, counting down.
GTTTCTTAAATTTCTTATGCGCAGTCTGACCTTGGCCCACCAGCTGGAAAGGACAAAGTAAGTGTTGACGTTCTCCTCTCCAAACTGCTCGGCTACGTAGAGCCCCAGGGAGCCGTACTTGTCATAAATGTTGCGTTTGGTAGGGTCGTTCAGGATGGCATGGGCGTTGTTGATCTCCTTGAACTTATCTGCTGCCTCAGGATTGTCTGGGTTCTTGTCAGGGTGGTATTTCAGGGCCAGTTTCCTTCGAAAAAGAGGTTGACAATTACCATTTTAACAATTGCTGAGATGAAGTATGTGGTTGTCAGCCAGCTGGAGTGTAGGGTTGGGTCCTGTTCACATTTGAATCTATACTGGTACAGGTACTTGGAATTCCGTACCAGTTCTCAATTGTACTTTTTACTTTAATCTTTCTGTAATAACAAAAAATATAATTTCGGTTGTAACAGAATCAGTCCAAATGTATTAATTTCCCCTTTATAAATTTCCTCTCCACTCCCAAAACTGTCCCAACATTCTCTTGACCGTCACAGTCACCAGGGCACAACATAAGCTGTCCTGACTGTGCATCGCAGGGGTGACCTCACATGGTGTCATGCTCTCTTTTTCTCTCTCTAACGTATACTTTACTCTCTCTCACCCAGATGCATTCTCAGCTACTGAAAATTGGAACCAACTGATTTAGAATATAGAAGAATTTGGTTCGGTACCCTAAAAAGTACAGAGATCAGCGCCCAGCACTACTGGAGTACAGAGCTGGCTTGAAATGCCGAACTGGTGTGGGCTTGAAATTGAAATATTTCAAATCAGTCAAAGATGTATTTTATACTGTTTACTTGATGGCCACGGTTATCTGGACAGTGACTGCATTAGCTCATATGGTCAAACTCCATTTTACAGATATTTCACACTCACCTGTAAGACTTCTTGATGTCATCAACAGTGGCAAGTTTGTCGACACCCAGCACATGATAAAGGGATTCTCCAGAGGTGGAGAGAGTGCGCTGCCTCTGCTGTTCAGTCATGGCAATTTATGTTCGTAACAATCTGCGAAACAAGAAAGCTGCTTAATAACTGCTCATAAAACAGCAGTCCAATAAAACCAGTTCATTTTAGACATTTCATTCAGACGTTTTACTGCACTTTAAGAGAAGCCTAGCAGTTAGCACCATTACTTCAGTCACAATATGTCCAACCACTCAGAAAACTAACCCAAAGCAAGCAACAATTTAATATTTAGGTGTAGCAAAAATGTACCAAACTGCCAAACTAACAAGTCTACCTGCTACAAGTTAGAGCTGGCTGCAAAGAAACATTTTTAGTGTTACAATTAACAGCTAGCAAGCCAACATACTTCATTTGTTGTTAGAACAACGCATAGCACAATATTTATATATAATTCTAATTCCTATGTGGGTGTTATTTTCTTTACGGAACAGGACAGGCTTGTTGCTGCCGGGTTTCTTGACTCTTTGGATCGAAGCTGGTTTTAAGGCTCTTTCTCAGGAGCCATGTAAAGAAAGGTAATGTTTGCTACAATGGAGCTTTAAGTTCTTCTATTTACTCCTTCAGTATCCCAAGTGATTAGGGATGGGAATCGAGAACCGGTTCTTATTTTTGCGATGAACTGGAATCGTACACCTCTGATTCCTCTATCGATTCTTCCGGACTTTTCGTTTCACGAGAAATGACGTCACCTGCTGTGATTTGGAATCCACACGATGGAGCGCAGGAAGCGGTCTAGGTTATGGCTGCTTTTAAAAAAGAGGGACGATAATTCTGCAGCGTGCAAACAATGAAAAACCGTCCTCACCTCTAATATGCTTAAGCATTTAAAAGCCAGCAACACGGCATTACATTTAAAGATTGCCATGTGTTCATCACTCTGCCGGGGTTAGAGGCGCAATCATTCACGGACCGGGCAATCTTCCGCGGCACACCTGATGATTCCTCACAGGCACACAGGTTGGGGAAAAGACAGCCACCGGGCTGTTACAAAGTTCGTGGTGAAAGGTTTCACCACAGTAGAGCTAAACGCTTTTGGGTCGGTTCTGGTAGTTAAATGCTTTCATTAGTTGTGTATGTCAGTACATTGTAAATCAGATGCCTTATCTGGCATTTAGTTGAAATATTTCAGTTGCATTTATATAAATATTTCCTAATGGTACCTTATTTGTAATTGTTATATAATCCCATGTTATATCCTTTTAAGAAAAGGAGCATTGGTAAGTTTAACATGTTCAAGCGTTATGAAGATGGCCTGGTTTTGTGCTAATGTGCCGGTGTGCTTGCCACTACATAAATAAATAAATGAATGAATGAGTGAATGTACAATAAATTTAAATAAAAATATTTCTTATAATTTATTTTTCATTTATTTATTTATTGTTCATATCACACTACAGCTAATAAAACAGCTACTGAAAACTACTGTAGTACTACTGTTTTTTATTAAATATGTAGCTAACCAGGTCTAATTACCTGTTCATAAAATTATAATCAGTGAAAAATTAATATTTAATTATTTTACAGTGATTAGGAATTGATAAGGGAATTGATAAAGAACCGGACCGATAAGAAGAATCGATGATGGCACCGACATTGATAATTTCTGTGGAAAGGTGTGGAAAGGTATGCAGATAAAACAGACTTCTAGACCTGATAACTAGATACATTAAGCTAAAAAAATGGCTTTCAAGCAAAAACAAAGCAATGATTAATAAATTAAGTAAACATTATAAAGGCAATAGGAGGATGTACCCTTTATCATTCTTGCAAACCAACAGACAAAACTGTATTTGCACGTTTGTTTCTTTTTTTCCGTCCTCTTCCAAAAAACAGGCATTCCTGCTGTACTAACTGCCTAGTTGGTACGTTAGTGCTTCTAATTATGGCCTTCAGCGGTTTAGGGGTTAACGTTAATATTCTTGACTTTAAACCTCCGTGTAGAAGACCAACGGTGTACGCCTGTCAAACATTTTATTCCTACTGCTGTACTTGCTTTTAACTACTAAACATTTTAATACTGATATACATATATAAATATTATATATGAGATAGGAAAACTGAATCTCCGATTTATACTGAAGTACAAAACACTGTCTTAAATTTGTAAAATATAACCAATATCCCACATCAATAATAGTAATGCTAGTAAATGAGCTGTGAATGTTTATCCCGGGTCAGAACTAGAATGCACTTCTACGTAATAAGGATTTACTGTAATAAGCCTAGATCAGCCTGGGAGATGAAGTCTCTTGCTGTAGTCCTGCAGAGCCACGAACCAGGTAGCGGGTGCTGTCTCGCGGCGAGCTGTGCCAAACATGACGGGAGTTGCATTCGCATTCGTAGTTAGCCATTTCTGTATGCTGCAGAGACTGCCAGGAAATCGAGTCCATGGCAAGGGCAACATGACAGCTATTACTTTTCTAAGCGATATTCCAAACCGTGAGTTAAGGCCACAGAAGGTCATTGCTGAAATGGCTAGCTGTTCGCATGGTGATGTTGAAGCTTATTAATAAATAGAAAGTTGATAGGAAAGGAAAAGTGTGGTAGGAAAAAAGTGCACAAGCAACACGCATGATCCTTGAGAGGACTATAAAGAAAAGTCGATTCAGGAACTTGGGAGAGCTTCACAAGGAGTGGACTGAATCCGGTGTCAGTCATCAAGAGCCACCACACACAGACGTCTTCAGGAAAGGACCTACAACTGTCCCATTCCTTATATCAAGCCGCTATTGAACCAGAGACAACAAGAGCGTCTTACCCGTGTTACAGAGAAAACTAACTGGACTTTTGCTCAGTGGTCCAAAGTCTCTTATCTTTGCAGATGAAAGTAAATTTTGCATTTCATTTGGAAGTCAAGGTTCTAGAGTCAGGAAGAAGAGAGGAGAGGCACAGAATCCAAGGTGCTTGAAGTCCAGTGAGAAGTTTCTGCAGTCTGTGACGATTTGTGGTGCCATGTCCTCTACTGCTGTTGGTCCACTGTGTTTTACCAAGTTCAAAGTCAACACAGCGTCTACCGGGAGATTTTAGAACAGTTCATGCTTCCATCTGCTGACAAGCTTTATGGAGATGCTGATTTTCTTTTCCAGCAGGACTTAACACCTGCCCACAGTGCCAAAACTACGACCAAATGGTTTTGCTGACCAAGATATTACTGTGCTTCAATTGATAGAGAATCTATAGTGTACTATCAACAGGAAGATGAACCAAAAGCACAGATGAGCTGAAGGCTGCTATCAAAGCTGCCTGTGCTTCAATAACTCCTCAGCAGTGCCACGCTGCATTGATGCAGTAATTTGTGGTAAAGGAGTCCCAAACAAGTATTGACTGTATAAATGAACATACTTTTCAGACGCAAGATATTTTACATTTTATTCCAAGTTTACAATGCATTTATGATACACACACACACACACACACATTTGTTTTTATCCGATTCACTGACGAAATAATTGATGGATTTGCTGAAGCCCTAAACGACACTTTATCCCACTGTATCATATCTGCCAATCGCTGCTGAAAAGACATTTTCATTAATAAATATCTTTAAGAAACTCTATTATTTTTTGCGATTATGGCCCTGGAGCTTCGGGAAATTTAATGTTGGCACATAACAGACAACTCCAAGACTCCACATCATCAGTAATACACACTGATAAGTGTCCTTATCACTCCAACACAATCCACACAATGCAGCCAAATATCCTTTCCCTGATCTCTATAAAGAATGAAACAGCACAAAAACCACAATGCTGCACATCAACAGCAACGTGATAACAGCCTCTGATAATCACTGCTGTCCTCCGTTCGGTCAAATGGAGACGTAGGCTGCTATTACTGAGGGTTTCACCGAAATAAATGCAAGACCATCCGTACTACAGCTACACATAAAAACTTTCAGCTTTGAATAAAAAAAAAAAAATCACAAAAGAGGAATAACGTTCTCCAGCTGGCGTATCTGGGAGTCCTTGCTTACACAAGCCAATCTCGACAAACGGTAGTGTAGGCTGCTGAACCTGGAACAAATCTGTATTACGTCTTTTTTAAAAGCTCCAGAGTGTATTTTGTAATCAACGTTTCCACAGCTCACAGCTTCGATATTGTGCCCCTCAGAGCGAGATTTAAACACTAAAGCCACTTACATTAATTAGAGGTTTAAATGGAGCACTGATCGATACTGAATTAAACCAGAGCAGAAGGTCCTTCTCCATCTGTGCTCATGATAAAATCGTACGCCTTCATCACCCATGTCCAATATCAGTATATTCAGCACCAGCTTGCGGTTTTTATGAAAGATCAGCTGGACGTGTCATGGCGCTGCACAGTACAGGGATAAGGGTACGGATAGCTTGATTACAGAAAATGACAGACTTAAGAATAATTAAAGGCAATGTTAATCAGGGATGCATGAGCAGCGATACAGGTACGCTTTTTTGTTACTCATTAATACCGATACTGATACAGAAATGAGTTAGCTGTGTGGTCACGGACATCATATCATAGATTTGTTTCTGTTTCCCTGCTTTACATCGTGGCCATGAAAAGCGCATAAGCTAGCTATGATATTTATATATGATCGGTTAGAGCAGGAATTAAAAAAGAGAGGGTTTTGTTTCAAGTAAAGAATCCATCGACGTCTGTGACCTATAGTGGCTGATCAGGAAAATATCACTGGGTAACAGATGTAATCCGAACTCACCTAGCATTGTCTGTAAACATTTTTCTAGCCAGCATTTACAGTAGAGTCGCTTGCTGCTTTTTGCTTCTTACAATGAACTCCTCGTGCCGAGTTTTCCATTTAGGTTTTGATCGGATACCTTGCGCTCTAGTTATTTGATATTTTTTTTGCAGAGCGCAGATTGTAGTCTGCGTTGCTTTAATTGCCGTTATTAATAATAAAACAAGTCCGGACTGCTGTCATTTCATATTGCCTGTTCATCAGCATGACATTTTACATCACACAGCATCAGCTGATGTCAGATGTTGGTACCGGTCTACCAGAGCATTTTCACATTTTTAGTAAATGTCATGGACATCGGTAGAGGACTGATGCACATTACCGGTATCAGTAACAAATGCGTCCTTAACTTTAATTTTTTATTTAGTTTTAATATTAGCTTACTTTACTATTAGTAGCATGTCAAGTTTTAGGTGCACAGAGATACCTACTGTATGTAATTTCTAAGCCCCTCGCAGTCAGATAGCCCGTAATACGTCATTCACACTCACACTGAAAACCATTCAGTTATCGCTGTTATGTTGTGTGTAACAATGAGCGCAAAACAGTAAATTTGAAACATAAATTTCTCCACCGGTGACGTAGTAACATTAACGGTAATCTTTACGTTTAACGTAAAATTTGGACCGGTTGTGACGATGCCGATGATGATGTAAACTATGATGCGGCAGAACTGCTGACACCTACATAACCGAATCCTCATCCTGCCTCACTGTGACGCGGCGGCAAATGCAAAACTGCAAGGAAAGAAAACATCAGCTAATCAGATATTCCCGGAAACTGGAGTGACACAGAAATACAAGAACTGTTGGCTGCTTGAGCTGAAGATCCTAACTAGCTCTCCTCGATTCATTTACAGAGTGTTGCTGAGAGAAGAGGTGACGCAACGCGGTGGAAAACATGCCCCCGTCACAGCTTTTTCGAAATTAAATAAAAAAAAAAAAATCATTTACTTTCCCATTCTGTTGCATTTCCATTTTACACAGCATCCCAACTTTTTTGGAAATGGGGTTGTATATAAAATGTCAAATTCATATTTTTAAAATTTATACTCAGGGATTACACAGTTCTGTAATGCTGCTTTTGTGATGATGCGCATTGTTAAAAGTGCTATACCAATAAAACTGAATTGAATTGACTAGGCTTGCTTACTTGGTAGTCTGGCAAAAACAATCTGAATCAATTTAAACGGGCTCAACGAGGATGCTTTAATCAAAGAAATAATTAAAACGGATAAACCGTAGAAAGTAAAAGGCCGTGTGGTGTCTAAATGGCCTTAGAGAGTTCACAGAGAGGGAATATGATACGTCCTTTTGCTAACTTACAAATCCCAAAGCTGGCCATCCAGTATCATAAAGTGACATCACCAGCCCCTATTGGGAAGAATTACCCGTCATTCATCTGCTGAGTCACCACTTTCTCATCAGCTGCTCGTTTAAGCTAAACAGTAAATAGGTCAATATCACAAACCCTTCGCAGAACAACCGATGATGGTGACTGTATGCGACGTACTTTTGTACATAGGTAGAGCATCAGTCTCATTATTTTACCCCAGTGGTACGTCTATATTTGAGGTTACTCGGTGATGGTTCTAGAGTGCAGTTTACATCTTGCAAACTGCTGGTCATGAGCCTCATAGCGCCAGTGCCAAGCTAAACAAGCACTACGTCTTGCCTTCGGGCTCGTCGACTATATCCGAGATAACAGTTTAACGAACGTTCATAGCATGCAGTCATAAGGAAAGAAAGGCTTCAATGAACAATCTATAGGACTCTTACACTTGCCCCTCTATACAGAACCCTCACGCCGAATCTATTCTCTAGATCTATACCATGCCTGTTTAATCAAGCTGTGTGTCCGACATGGCTTTGGGCTCATCTCGAACCAGCGCAAGAGGTTCTAGTGCTGGTCCGCTGTGCACTCTTCCGCTGACTCTCCTGTTTCAGATGCTTTACTCAGCACTGCCCGCCTCTGACCAAAGCAACACAACGCGTGATTGTGATTGTGATCGTGCACGAGCCTCTGGAACGAAAACCTCGACAAACCTGGGGAACTGAACAGGAGTCAAAGAGATGCACTGCATCCAAGACACGAACAGGAGAGAAAGTTAAAATATGCTTCCCTTATTTTAGTGAGATACATTTTTTTTAATAAATGTTTGAGGTGACCAACTCCCAGATATACAGGCCAGGAGACATGAACAAACATTTAGCTCATTGCAGCACACTGTGTGTGTGTGTGTGTGTGTGTGTGTGTGTGTGTGTGTCCATATACTTATGTACAACTATGTCTGTATTGTAGGAAAACTCAACTGTCGTCTTTCAAATAACAATGCAACAATTCTCCCATAAGCCTCACCAGATAAATCACAGTATATTAATATATGTACATGACAATCCCCTGTCACACACATGCATGCGGAGGATAGCAGTAAAGCAGCTTTATATATAAAACAGACATAGCGTTTGAATTTAAAACACGTGAACGCGCAGTTCTGGCTAAATAAATGACGCTTTATTATTTTTTTTCCTGCTAACGCTGCTTTTCTGCATCGAGAAGAAGAATGGAGGAGGAGGAAGGAGGAAGGGCCTCACCATTCATTAGACACGGACAAGTGAAGCGTCACTGGACTCTAATCACGACGGTCCTTGTGTTCACAATAACATTCAGAATAAACATTCCCACGCACCGTGGCGGTTTATAAGAACAGACTTTTTATTTTTTTTTTATATGACGGATGAGGTTGAGAGTCGCTAATCTCCATCTTGCTAGTCACCGCATCATATGAACACAGTGCACCGACTAGCAGCGCGCTCCAGAGCATCCATATTGGTTAGCCTGTTAGCTTCACAGGATAAAGCGACACCACAGAGCTCAGCACTGAGAGCACCAAATACATCACCGTGACAGGACATTAATAAATAAATAAATAAATAAGGCAGCTATGTTTTCGTGTATAGAAAATACTCAGAAACGAGAGAGACTTACCCTTTTTTTGGTCGGCTTGGGCTAACTGCGTCTCGGTTTAATTTCAGTGCAGTAAGAGCGAGTGTTAGATCCGTGGTCGCATCCCCGTGAGCCGCGCGCGCGCGTACGTGAACGCTCAAATGCAGCAGCAGAAGGCTCTCGCGCGGCTCCGCCCACCGAGAAGCGCGTAGCGGCGTGCGCGTGCCCGCCAGACTAAAGCGCGGTGGAGCTGGGCCGAGGGCTGGGTACTGTACTACATAATATAGAAAATAGGGCGCTGTTATAGGTCTTGGGTGTAGCCTATATAACCTGAGGTCATTGGGTCATTAGCTGTTAAACTCAGTGTTCAATCTGTGCAGCTCCATCCCACCAGGATAATAAAAGAAACAATCAGCCTCAGAAGACAGTAAATAAAGAGAATAATAAATAAATAAAAACTTAGAATGATCAAAAGTTTGTATAAAAAAAAAAACATTGATTCAAATTGATCCAAAAAAAAAAAAAGATCCAAATCTTCTGCTCAGAAAAATGAAGGAATGGCTTTCTTCTCTTGAAAAAAAAAAAAAAAAAAAAAAAAACATTTCATAAGAACCTCTTTAAGCAATAGTCTATTTTATGCACTTTTGCCTCATCCTGGTCAGAGACACTGTGATAACGGAGTCTATGCTGTGAATGTGAAATGAAGTAGCTGGAAGCAGGAAATGAGCAAGAATATTATTTAATGTTTAGTAGAAAAAGTGAAAAAATAAAATCAATTACAATTTAACAATTTCAGCAGGAAAGGTTAGGAATAACACTAAGCTGGCATATCAAGAAAAGAAACTAGTCCTATTGAGCTCATTGTTTCAGTTAGTCCTTTTGGGTCACAAATCAAATCAAGACCCAGTTTAGTTCAGTTCCTTTTTTGTTGGTTTGAGTTGTTACCACTTTGGTGTTTCTTGTTGGAGTCCTTCAAACGAGGGTTCGGTTCAGTTCTGGGCATGGCTCGCCATCTCCATCCGGAGAGACATCAGGAATCTGTTCCACTTCTTTATCAGCACCAAACTAGAAAACAAATCTAGCCTGCACGACAATAATGATACAGTATTATTGTATACAGCCAGATAAAGTCCATTCTCCAGCTATAGCGTAGTTATTTATTATCAGTTCACACATTACCACAGTAATATATCACATGCATGTTTTTAACTCAAAATATGCTTTGTGGTACATGAAATTATTTGTAAAAAAAAAAAAAAAAAAAGATGAATCTCTTTTATTAAACCTCTTTTAACCATAAAATTATGATTAATATTCATAACCATTTCAACTATTGATTTTTAAATCATCCGTTAAGCTTTTGTAAATCATGAGATGAAATACAACTAACTTATCACTCTGTATCAGTAACCTTATCTGAGCTGCTGGGTTTATCATTGCATAGAATTTGCTGTACTTTCACACAGTAACCCATTAAAAATATACATTTAACAGCAAACAAACATTACATTTAAATTAAAATTGTACATAAAAGAACAAAAGTGCTTCAGTACATTATTGTGAACTAAAATCCAATTTTGGAAAGAAAAAAAAAAGTTTTACTTTGCTTTTAAACAGAAAAAAAGTTTAGCTTTAGCAAAACACTAACTTTTAGAACGATGCTAGCATGTTTCTAAGGGAAGCACGTGGTCTCAACTCACCAAGATGAGGTGTAGCAGCCCTTGGATCCCAAAGAGAGAGTCTCGACAGATGCTTAAGGTTTCTTTCATTTGAAGTTCATAGCAGCATCAACTTTAATCCATTTCGTCTTGCACCTTATAGCACTGTGAAAACTGTATCAGGACATACAAACAATAAAGATTTAACAATCTAGTTCCCACGGATACAAACTTCTTATGTAAATAAACACTAAAACACAAACATTCATATACACAACCATGCGTCTCATACATACTTAGATACGAGTTACAAATCATGACTGAATAAATAAACATACCTCGCTGCGCTCACCAAGGAATGCAAAATGTATGATATGATAATCCTTTCTTCTGACGTCAAAGAGATACAGTAATACCTTGTGCATTCGCGAGGTTAGGTTCCAAACCCCGGCACAGATGTGTGAAAATTGCGAATGTTTGGTGGTCACTAAAAATGCTAATAAATTTTAATTTCTAAAGTTTAAAAACTAAATATGACCTAAATCATGCTCCGAAAGCACTTTAATTTCATTTAAAAGTTAGCTTAATACATTACCCTTAAAAA
>JAOVYU010000037.1:3865487-3891890 GCA_025674565.1 Synodontis membranacea | reverse complement strand
ATATATACAGCTCCTTTAAATCTTTTAAAACTTTAAGTCCAGCAACAACAAATAATTAATCAGTCCTTTAATTGACATCCTTCTTGGATGCATCACTGAAAAAAACATGCCATCCATTTACATTTACATTTACCTTTAAGGCATTTAGCAGATGCTCTTCTCTAGAGTGACGTACAAGGTGCTTTGTAGTCAAGAACATTTCCACACTAATAAAACCATGCTTAACTGCCAATACCAATGGGTGTCTACTAAAAAAGAAGTTAGTGCCCTACAGGGTGTACAGAATTTTTTATTATTATTATTATCATTTCAATCCAGGTACTCTTTGAAGAGATGTGTCTTTAGTCGTCGCATAAAGACAGCAAGTGTGTCTGCAGTTCACTCCACCACTTAGGTGCCATCCATTGCTGAAAAGTCTAAATCCAGGGATCACTAGCATGCTCAGCCTTATGTTTGTGGGTGAGGACAAGTACTTGTACTGAATATGGTAAAAGACAGATATCGAGAAGTTTTTTTTAAAATAATGAGTAAACCAGTAATAACATGCAGTAATCAAAGTGTTTAAAATGTAAAGCTAAAATGCAGTAAAGAGTTTAAACAACAGTGAAACTGTAAAATTTGTGTTAACAGTTTACAGTACTATATTGCTACTAACTTCAATATATCACCCTAGTGCTAAAAGAAAGTTATATTAGGTTTAACAATATGGTACAACATGACTATAAAACCTTACAGTAAAAATTTGTAAATTTTAATTGCCATTACTGGCAATGTTTCTGCCGGTAGAATACTCGAAGAACAAGACTTGAAAGAGACCAGGTGACATTTTTCCCCTAACCTTCATCTGTTTGGGTGAGTCTGTGTCCATGATAACCTCAGATTCTTGTTCTTGGCTGATATGAGTCGGACCCAGTTTGGTCTTCTGCTGTTGTAGCCCATCCATCTCAAGGTTTGATGTTTTGTGCATGCTGAGATATGCTTTTCTGCTCACCACGATTGTAAAGATTGATTTATCCTTGCTGGTGGCTCAAACCAATCTGGCCATTTTCCTGTGACCTCTTTTTATCAACGAGGTCTTTCCAGATCTGTCGCCCAAGCAATGTTTTTTGTTTTTCGCACCATTCTGTGTAAACTCTAGAGACTGTTGTGTGAAAAGGAGACAAGTGGTTACTGAAATACTCAAACCAGCATATCTACCACCAACCATGCCACAGTGAAAGTCACAGAGAACAGAGATGACACTTTTTCCCCAATTCTGATATAGTGCAATATTTCAGTAATAATCAGTTATTAAAGAAAGTGAAATTTGATATATTCTAGACTCATTACATATAAACTAAAAGGTGTCAAGTATTTTTTTCTATTTAATTTTTTTTATATAATTTTGACCTACATCTCAAATTTTAGTACATTTTTATTCAGACAGTATAAATACCATGTATCTGTTTGAATAAAAATGTATAGAGGGATATTAATGGAAAGTTGATTGTCAAGAAAATCCGATTCAAGAACTTGGGAGAGCTTCACAAGGAGTGGACTGAATTTGGTGTCAGTGCATCAAGAGTCACCCAATACAGACATGTTCAGGAAAGGGGCTACAACTGTCACTAAATGTCCTAAAATCAAGTCACTTAGCCAGAGACAGTAAATCAGAAGCATCTTACCTGGGCTAAGGAGAAAATGAACTGGACTTTTGCTCAGTGGGCCAAAGTCCTCTTTTCAGATGAAAGTAAATTTTGCATTTCATTTGGAAATCAAGGTCCTAGAGTCATCCAATATGCTTGAAGTCCAGTTTGAAGTTTCCTCAGTCTGTGATAATTTGGAGTACCATGTCATCTGCTGGTGCTGGTCCACTGTGATTATCAAGTCAAAAGTCAAGGCAGCATCTACCTCTATCATTCTATCATTTTAGATCTATCATTTTAGAGCACTTCATGCTTACACCTGCTGACAGGCTTTATGGAGATGCTGTGTTCCTTTTCCAGCAGGACCCACAGTACCAAATGGATTGCTGACCGTGATATTACTGTGCTTCTGTGTATTGTTGAGCTTCACTTGATAGAGAATCTATGGGATATTGGGCTTCAATAACGCCTCAGCAGTACCAAAAACTGATTGGTGATATATACAGTGTGAGAGAGAAAGAGAGTTGCAGACTTTCCTTTTGTCCACTTCATATGTTATTTATGTATTTATGTATTTATTTATTTATTTATTTTACTATTAATTACAGAAAAGGAAAGCAGGAGGCTGATTGTCTTTTTAAGCTGATTTGATTTCTGTTGAATAGACAATATAATAAATGACTATATTCTTTCCACTTGTGAGAAATGCCCTAAATGAGCCAGATTAATTAGTCGTCATTTTCAAATGCAAATGTCTGTGATTAGAAATTAGACCCTGACTGTCTCTTCATAAGGAGGGGGTTGATGGAATGCAATCAAGCGTTCTGTAGAAACACATCTGCTTAATGGGGGATAGAAGCTCCAATTTGTTGCTACTACCAATGTTTCTAAACATTGCGCATTTTTTGTGATGTGTGATCAGTGAATTTTAAACTATCCATCACCATTTAATGAAGGTTACACAGAAATGACTTAGTAATGAAACCAAAACTTTTAATACTATTATAGTATTCATTGGACAAACCAAAAACTATGACCCACACACAGATCACAATTAAGGGCTCTGCTCATATCAGAAGCTCTGTACAGGGGGATGGTGTCAGAGAACAAAGCTTAAGAGAAATAGATGGGTAGGGACATGGGGTTGGAGGGTAACTAATATATTAATATATGGAAATTAAAGCATGAATAAGCGTGGCAGGCACACCCATCTGCACACACACACACACACAGATGCTGACACACCCCCAGAGCAACATTTGCATATGACCTTCCACCCTGAGGGGTTGTCTGGCCTAATTTATGTCTGTATTATGCAGGGTGCATGTACAAATATGGCAAAAAAATTATAGTAAACAATAATAATATGGTAATAAAAAACATAGTCAAAACATAGACTATGCTCAAAATGTCCTGTGAAAATGCACAGAATTTTTGGAATATATGCCTCATTTGTTCAAAAAGGTAATGAGTCATCAAAAAAATCTGTGTGAGGCAGACATCTCAATATGAATTACCAAGAAACAGAGAACAAAAAGAACATTCACATAATGTCATTATTGCCTCTGTGCAAAAGTGGAAAAATAACACGCACTTTTAAAGTAATGAAGGTACTAACTGATAACAAATATGTTCCAAGTACGTGAGTGAAATTAAGTTAGATCAACACTAATAATAATAATATAGTAATTATGAATCAGAGGGAATTAAAAACCATTTTCTCTGGCTTCAGGTTTTAATGTAATAGCTAGGTCAAATAATTTAGCGACCACAATTTCTGCTACTATAGCCTTCCTATATGTCACTCTCATCCATACTAGAGTGCAGATCAGACTGGCCCACTCATGCTTACGCCTCATACCACCCGCTGCACCGTGGACTGTTGGCGATGGGGAAGGGGGGGTCTTCGACTAGTTAGTGGGGTGAAAGAAAAGCCGTTGCTGGGCGACTGAATCGCCGGTTGCCATAGGAAACTTGAATCAAGCAGCTGAGCCAATCATCCGAGACCATGTGGGCCAGAGTGGGTCTCGTGCTACTCAGAGATGCACACGTGGGAGGAAGATTGGAGAACAGAGGATGCAGAGGGTGGAAGGCATGTGCGACGGGTGGGGTGGGAGGTGGTCGGGTGGTCTGTCAAGAAGAGATTGGAGAGCGATGTGGTAAGGGACAGGAAGTAGGAGTGGAACATCAGGATGGATTCAGTGTAAACTTTGTGGGATTGTCAAATCTTTTAATTGGGTCAACAATTTGACTCAATTTAAATTTAGATGATAATACCTGGAATAACATCAGAGGGACACTGGTTCTCATATGAATATGCTTTAAAGCATTTTTTTGTTGAATTGCAAACTCAGGGTATTATTTTGTAATCTTTAATTTCTGAGTGAATAAATAGCCTAAGACAATTTCAAATAATAATAATAAAAAAAATACAATTGCATTAAATATAATGAAATAGAAAGGCTTTTTTTTTTAACAAAAGCGTGGGGGGAGAAGGTGCAATTCTCATGTAGGTAAGCTGGTAGGTGAAACACCTGGGCCTTCGCAGAAAGAAGTCAATAGCGGCTGTTACTGCAGCTCAACTCTCTTTCTAATGTCTCATTAACGGGGTTCATTTTGAATTCTCGTAAATAACAATACGGCTCAGTCACATCTCTCTCTGCATGACTAAAGGCGAGCTAGTGCACTCTCTCTCAGCTCTGTTTTGTGGTCATGGAGAGAGGCCCCCGCTCGGACTGTCCACTCAAAGAGCCTTACAGCACAGCGGCCAAATGAATGGAAATGAATGAGCTGCGGCCGTATTGTAATGCAGAGGGAGAGACGGAAGTGGGGGGCTCCTCCCTCCACCACCCATAAAAGGACAGTCCCCCCCTAAAAAACGATGAAACCGCACCACGTTTTTTTTTTTTTTTTTTTTTTTAGCAAATTTCCGGACACTTCAACGAGCTGCACCTTCCTAACGGAATAAGAGAAGGCCATGATGGGGACACATCAAAATCCGAATAAACGGAGTAAGAGTAAATGTAATCTAGACTCTAAGGCAGTGCTGATAAGGCGGAGAAGTGAATCGAGTGCAGTAGATATTCGGTGATTTCAGGGATCGTTGTTTGGTGTATGGAGAAGGATGAGATCAGGTCGCAGTGTGAGGAATGAGCAGGTGCCTGCGCCATTTTGCTTCATGTTGACTCTGCGTCGTTTAATCAGTGCTGCATAATCCAGCCTTATACACTTAAAGGCTCTGGAGTCTGCGATATGCTTAAATATCGTTAAGGTTAACGGTTTATTTCGCCTAAAAAAAAAATAGAATAATAATAATGAATAAAAAAAAATTAAGAATCTATTGACGGATATTTACTTGTTTCTTTAATTTCAGACTTGCTAACCCAGATTGATTGCAGTAGATTTGAGGTTATTTGTAGCCCGTGTTGCTCAGTGGCAGTAAAGACAGGGACGCGGAGACTGTATAACCTACTATTCCACTTTTCTTTAATCAAGTGATTTTGCTTCGCCGTGAATGTCAGTGTCGCTGATTTTCAAGGGCATATTCTCCTGATGGGGATTTGGTTATAACGGGTTAGAAGGAGGGGGGAGGGACTCTCGGTCCGTGTCATGACGTCACCCTGTCCCAATGTAATCCTCTTTGCGCCGAGCCTTATCATCAGCAGAGCAGAGCAGGGTGAGCGCACAAGGAAGCGCTAATCTCTGCAACACTGGACCCGAGAGCACAAACCACAGACCCTGAGCGTTGCGGCAGAGAGGGTGATCATGAAGGGAATTAAGCTACATTTTTGCGCCTTGTTCGCTTCGAGCGAGGTGCACAAGTCCAGCGGGATGCAGGGATAACGGTCAGGGTCGAGGGAAAAGATCCTCGGCGAAGGAACCTTTGTTTACGGAGATGCTTGAGGACCGACTCGGTGCCGTAGACGTTCTGTATTATTATTATTATTTTTTTTTTTTTTTGCTGGTATGAAAAATGTTGGGGAGGGGCTTTGAAAGGTTTTTTTTTTTAATTATTATTATTTTTCGTAGCTATTTGAGGAAAAGAAAGATGTACGGGGTGGTAAGAAACCGTCCTCTTTGTTTACCACCCTAATGAGCAGAAGGATGCAAGCTACCGACACCAAAGGGAGCGAAGAATTATATTATTGATTATTGCGATTAGATTTCAAGACGCGATGGCCAGTAGCGCGCGCTTGCGTTTCTGTGAATGTTCGTGTGTGTGTGTGTGTATTTATATTAGTTGCGATTTTAGGCCCTGGATAGAGTGAATCGGTATGTCGGAGATTGTGGGTTTTTGCAGTGTGGATTGGCAGGGGTGTCTATTAAAAAAAAAAAAAGAAAAAAAAAAAAAAAAAAAAAAGGCAAGCCTCTGCGTGATTGAGGGACAATAGCGGTGGCAGCTTGGATATGAGCTGAACAATTCAGCGTTTCAGTGAATTTACCGGCAATAAAAAAAAAAGAAAGAAAAGAAAAGAAAAGAAAAATAAATAAATAAATAAATAAATAAATAGGCCGACGGCCTGCTTCTTTCAATGCGCTTCAGCATCCGACACTTTAAGGCTGCGCTGTGCATCGGATTTGACCGAGCAGCGATACGGAGGGATTTGAATCGTCAGCGATTTAATGCGGCAGATTTGCAGCTTCTCCTGTCGACCCCCGGGCTCCAGCTCTGCGTGTTCACGGCGGACCTTGATTTAATATCCGATACAATTAAGGCACGCGGTGAATGCCAAGAGAGGCTCCTCGAAAACTGCGGGATTCATCATCTACGAGACGTGCGGCGCGGGAATAAGACAAGGCAGTGAGATTAACATGTAGAATTTACAAGGGCGATGGATTCAGACGCGCTCAGCCTACACGTTTACGCAGGCAGCAGGTGTTTTTCTTTCTTTTTTTTTTTTTTTCCCCCGCAAAAGATAGAAATAGTAACTCTGATGATAGCCAGATCCCCTCCGCCATTCGAAAGCCTTGCTCTTTAAAGTCCGCTCACATTACAGCAAAACGTGTCATAGAGCATCAGATGGCTAATGAGCATGAAAATGGCTTAGCTTTAGCCTATAGCTCCGTGTTAAATGGCCTGAGATTAGGTTTACAGTAAATGGCTGGATAATGACGAGCGCGTCCATTAGAAGGCAACTAAAAAAAGAGGCTGTTTAGTCTGGATTTTGTCATCGTATTTAACAGGAAAGTGGATAAATATATACTCGTATAGGTGAATAGGTTTAATAATATAGTGCTGCATCCTGAAAAAAAGGCATTTTAAATGAAATTAATAATAATAATAATAATAATAATAATACATTTACCCTATGAACAATAAACGCAGTTTGTCCAGTGACGAAATAATTGGCTTTGGCCTTCATTTTGAGCGTTTAAAAAAAATACATATATATATATGTATATATATATTTATTTTTAAGTGAATATGTCCTTTATCCTTCTGGTACACAATTGTCTTATCATCAAGGTCTTCTTCTTTTAAATAAAATATCTCCTAATTAAAAATCCTTCCAACGCACAAATGTCACGTAACATTAGTCTGTTTTTATTTATTTTTTGTAAATAAAATGTCCTAAATGCCTGTCGGGTGTAGAAGGCTTTTTTTTTTTTGTAGCTTTCACTAATCCCCGTTTACTTTCCTTTGTCGTTTGGATTCTCGTCTCATTGTAAAGCTTGTGACCTTCTTGTTGGTCGTAACAAGATAGAGGTCGCACAGAGAAATGTCAAATAAATGAAATACCTCCAAAATGTCGAGTTGATTTTCACTTCACTTTTCTTTGTACACATCAATTTCTACTGAAAGGAACTGATGTCTGTTAACAGAAGAGCACACAAGGTCAGTGTTTTGATGAGAAGCAACTCTGCAGTATTAGCAAGGCTATATGATCGACTGCTTCTCCATCCCTCCCCCCCATCAGCTCTCTGCTTTATATGGCTTTAACACCCCATATATTCAACGGTGCGTAAAGAGGTGAAGAGAGAGAGAGAGTATGGAATATTTAATAGGAAGAAGAAGAAGAAGAAAGAATTACATCATTTCCAGAATAACATGCTCAGACGGGCCGCTGTGGCTTGCAAGTGGAACCTGCTAAGATGTAGGACAATAAATATGCAAATTAAAATCTAATTGCATGACAATGTAGTGCAGGGAAAAAACATGATCTGATTTAGTTCAATTTATTTTTGCTGAATTTGTGGAATACATCAATCTTAGGTATTTTATTCATCTTACCTATAGTCTACATCAGTAATTTTTGGTATGGGCGATGGGCAAAAAAAAGGGTATTTAAAATGACAGTTCAATAACTTAAACTCACCCTGAAATATGAGAGGACTCTAACCTTTAATTGAAGTCAATTTGCTCTTAAAAAAACAAAACAAAAACAAACAAAAAAAAAAATTATCAAGCATTTCAAAATGATTGGCACCCCCAAACATTCTTTTGGATAAAATGAACACATTAAAATTTACATTTTACCATTTCAGTTCACCTGAGTGTTTAGGCACCCTTAAGTGATGAATGAGCAGACACACACACCACAGTCCTTTAAAATGAGAACATAAAAGGAGCCAAAAATAAGGTGAACGTCAGGCAATGTCCATAAAAATTACTACGTCTGAACACAGTCAAGATGTATAAAACATTTGAAGCGATAATGAACCTGCCTCAAACAGGATGCAAGTGCGTTTTGCCCTACACACAGTGAGAAGGATGTTACAGAGGCAAAAAAAACCCCAAAAATTCTGTGAGGATCAAGGTCGGCAATTTTCACAAGATGTCCAAAAAAAAAAAAAAAAAAAAAAAAAAAAAAAAAAAAAAAAAAAGTGTCCAACATCAATTTGACCCCACATCCATGGTATCAACTGGAACTTTTACTCTAAGTGGATTCTTAGGTCAAATGAGAAATTATAGCAACAAACACCTCAAGGTCATCTTGGTGTACAAAGAAGATAATTGGTTAGACAAAAAAAAAAGTGTCATATCAAGTACAGTAGAGAATCTGCAGTAAAGGTTGTTTTCCTCCAGAGGCACTAGGAACCTTGTGAGCATATATGACATCATGGACTCCATGAAATATCAGGACATTTTAAATGAAACTCCAGCTGCCTCTGCCAAAAAGCTTCAACCAAGTTGAGGCTGGATCTTCCAGCAGTACAAAGATACAGAACATGCATATAAATCCACAGATAAATTTTGAAATGACCACAGAAGCAATCTTTTGACATGGTGTTTACAGTCCCCAACACTTGGAGAGTCTAGGAGTGTTTAGGATCCTGGACCCTGATTTAGTCTGCATTCTCATTAATCACACAAAGCTAAGCATTTTTATGTTGACAAAAGAGGTTGTACAATTAAACTCAGGGGTGCCAACAGAATTTATATTATAATAGACACATGGTTTTGTTTAAAAGTATATATATATTTGATGCTCTTAGAGAATCAATTAAAGGTTAGATTTCTCACATTTTCAAGTCTGAGATTAAAGTGATGAACTACAAAGACAATTTTTTTTATAACATTATTTTGCCCATCTTTACCAAAGCTGCTGTTAATTCCGGAGCTGATTGTATAATAAAAAACAGACAAACTGCTAATGAAGCTTAAAGTGAAAGGAAACTAATGCAGTCCTGCGAACCTGACCTTATTTGCACAACACTGACTGACCACTATCACATTTCATGTTTTATAACCAATATTAAGGCTTATCTGATTAACTGTTGAGGCACTAATGAGGTACATAAATACTGAATTATTTCTGAAAGGCTAATGGAAAGTATTTCCTCTTCCTTATGGGCCATAACACTCTTCTGGTTGAAGCAATACTGCATTAAAGTTTCCTTTACATTACACTTAATGACGTCAGTGCTACTTTGGCGAAGAGGACTATTACACTGCATTTTAGAGATGCAAGATATAGTATATGATTTAGATACTTTTGTAAACAATCACATCACACATCTGAGAGTTCAGAAAAAGAGAAAATAGATGATAGAACTCAATCAAATGACAAATCAGTAAAAACAAGACCTTCAAACACCAGTTACAACATATAGTATTATTTTAATAATGACCATGATCAAATCTAAGAACGTGATAGATAGTGACCTTCCATACAATGCATATTCATTTCAGGGGTGACTAAAATGTTTGCCTTGTAATTTTTTTTTTAGTATTTCATATATTCTCATAAATCATTTGTTATATGATTATATAAATCTCAAATTCCTCACATGATAGACTCCCTCTTTCACACACAAACACACGCACAACAGCAAGCAGGTCCTAAAAAAATCACGCACAGAAACCGTATACTCTTTTTTTTTTTTGTTGTTGTTTCATTTTTTTTCTACTTTTAACAGTAAATCAGTAACATTAATTTTTCAGGTTACACGTTTGAGGCGTTCTCAGTTATA
Organism: Synodontis membranacea; assembly: GCA_025674565.1. Classification (NCBI taxonomy): domain Eukaryota; kingdom Metazoa; phylum Chordata; class Actinopteri; order Siluriformes; family Mochokidae; genus Synodontis; species Synodontis membranacea. The sequence goes on along the minus strand of JAOVYU010000037.1, from coordinate 3,881,850 downwards.
TGCTCCTACATTAAAGCTTAGCATTATACTCAGGATGAGGGGAAGAAAAGATCAATAAACTGAATTCTGTTAAGAAAGGATGAGAAACAAACATACTGGAAGTGATGCACCTAAACTGATTTCAGTAAGCAGTGAATGCTACATTTCTCTTAAATTGGCGTGAGCAAAGAAATAACAACCTCTGCTGGACATCAGTGGAACAGTACAGTTAGAATGCTGCTTTCGAACCATAAGCAGAGTAAAACAAATCAGAGCACTTGGCTCAGGACCATTAACTAAGACAATATTTGTCCTCTTCACTTCAGCCAGTGATGATGTTGACTTCCCTTGGGGTGAGGGTGCACGGGACGTCTTTTCCCTGATTATGCTGTTGAGGTATAGTACAGCAATTATTTAACGGTTTTTGATGACAAAATAGCTTTAAAATGTTAAGGCTCCGAGCACGAAAGGTAAATGAAAAGCAAAGTCTTGTGACCAATACGAATTAACACAAAAAAAGAAGAAAAAAAAAAAGTTATAAGCTGAGTGTTACATAATTCAAAAATATAGTTCTTTTACAGCAACATTATCATTATGTATCAAGACACATTTCTCTGTCCCTCATATGCAGTGGCACATGTACTCCTCAGTCAACCCCTTTTAATCCCTACAACCAACAACAAAGATGCACATCTCGATTGTACAAAATTCAACTGGCCAAATGCAGTGACTGAAGCTGGGATGGAGTCTACGGTGCTTCCAGATTAGTCTTCTCCTCACTTTACCAACCAACACCTCAGTACATTCTTACAAACACGCATCAGGGGTAACAGTCACTGACTCACTTTGACTCTCTCAGCCAGTGCCAGGTATGTTAATAAAAAAGAAACAAAAAAAAAATAGGAAAAAGAAAAAGAAAAAAAAAATGTGCAGTTAACTGTTGGCCAAAGTCAGGTATGTAAGGAAGGAGTGAGGTGTGTAGAAACCAAACCAAATGACAAAAGAGAGACAAAAGATGATCACGGTGCCATTATTTGAGAGGCGCTATCTGATTTCATCTCCAACGGAGCTGGAACCAGAACCAGGAGGGCAGAGCCTTGAGTCTGATGCTGGCCCAAGTCCCAAAAATTAAATAGAGCAAACTTAAACAACTGTTTATTTTTTTCTTTTTTTAAAATTTCTTCGTGTCCTGTTTTTAAATTTCATTTTCAAATGGTCAGTCCTAAAACAGTTGATCAAGCTATTGGGATGGGGTGCAGTCTTCTATTGTTTACTTCGATTTTGGCGTTCCTGGAAGAAGGAAAAAAAGATGGAAGGATGTTCAAAGGTGATGGCTGCCATACACGTTTCATTAGATCATGGCTCTTGCATTGCATGACCAATATAAGGTATTTATATACCACCAACTTTGGTCCACACTCCCCCTACAACCCCCAATTTAAACTGTTTACCTGATCCAGACGTGATCGATTCTGGGAAGAAGTGGGTTCATAGGTCTGTCAATAAAGAAATGAAGAAAGTGTAAAAGGAATTGTTGACACTCAGATAAGAGAAAAAAGTATTTAATCTTTTGCAAATAGCTCAATGTAAAGGTCCACTATGTAGGATTTTGGGGAATCAGTTAGCAGAAATGGAATATAACATTCAAATGTATGTTTCCATCAGTGTATAATGACCTGTAACTATAAACTGTTGTTTTTGTAAGCTTAGAACGAGCACAGATCCATTTTTTTTGTGCTGATACAGTATCCCACAGTGGACAAACATCTACAGAATGCGCCTTCTGTGATTCGTGTTTATACAAATGGCAGAATGAATCAGAAGGAAGCACAGGAAGGATGAAGAGAGGAAGAAGAAATAAGAGGGATTTAGCTTGTAAAAAGCAAGGGAGTAAGCTATGGGCACCTGACAGCCACCATACACTCTAATATCCTCTTGGAAAGGGAGTTTGGTTGAATCCTACATAGTGGACCTTTAATGTGACAGCAATTGCAACTGAAACAATAAAATTTTAAAAGGCATATGTTAACCAAAACACAGGTTTGAAAACACACAGGACACTCTCTGCATTTGCATAAAGTGAATTTTGACCCTTTAAACTTGATACACATGGGAACATTTATGCACATGGATGCTGCATGAGCAGCACTGTTCACATACACATCACACTACTTGTGGATTGGGAGGATGAAATGGGGGCAGGCCAGTGCCAAAACAACCCTGGGGGGCAGGTTCCATGTCAATCTGTATTTGTTATAGATAACTAACAACTATACTGGGATGCATATTTATCTTTTTGTCATTGCTCAGTTTGAGATTCGTTTCATACACTCTGTATTTACTGATCTAAATCCGAATGATTATCTGGTGGAATGTATTTTTTAGGTAGCACTGTTTTATAAGAAACACTTTTATAGGAAAGAAAAAATTAATGAAATACTGAATGAAATAATGAAGTCGTCATTTTGAGACAGCTCTAGATTGTTCAGCCTGCGTGCTATCGTATTGTTTATCTTAGCAATGCACCAATATGTTGGCCAAAACAACCCACCCTCAGCAGACTGTTAAGAACTTTTTACTACCAAATTGTATGTAATCTAAGCTATGCTACACTAAGTTAGCATGATCAGTTATTTGTTTAATTCCATTTTAGATATTTCACACCCGTTTTCTCTATTAAACACCATTATTGCTAATAATCGTCTTTGAAATTTGAAAGTCTCCAATTTGACGAAAGAAAGCGATGGTTTACTGTCTACCTGGTTGTTCTCCCCACATTTGACTTTTATATGAGTAAAATAAATATTTCACAGAAAATATCGAAATTAAATGTTTGAGGTAAGAAAAGAATGTGCCTCCAACACTCAAGCATAGACAAAGTTTTCCTTTGAGTCTCCCTCTGAGCTGCATTGTGACAGTAACCTCTAATCTAATTTACACATAATAGAAACTTAAACATTCAAATATATGTCTGAATACTTAATGGATGATTTTAAATTACTGTAACTTAACTGTACTGTATATTGGAAATGAGTACAACTTGGCTCAAAGCAAAATATCAGACATGAATATTAACAGGATTATAAAGTGTCTTTGTGGATGCCTGATACTAACAGGACAATAATAATAATAATAACGACAATAAAACAACAATAACAAAAACAATAATAGGAAGAAGAAGAATAGATTTGATTAGGTTCTTTTAAGTTCAGTAAATGTATGATTTTCATGATTATGCTTCCAGTCAGTGATTGTGTTAAATAATCATGACTGCAATATTCAAAGCAATCGCAATCATGATTTTTGACAAAAAGTCCTATTAATAATGTTTAACATGCATTTATACAATTTATTTCTATTTTTAATAAACAAATACATAAATCCTGCTTTTTGCCATTTTAGCAGTACTTTTTTTCTTCAGTTACACAGATACTGTGATGTATTGTAGATGACTGCTAACAAAGTATTAAGTATTGCAGAACCACTGTATTGTGATACAACAGTTATGAAGGGCACCTTACCGTGATCGTATTATATCATGGAATAACCATACAAAAGAAATCGACCAGTAGAAAGAATTGAAAATATAGATACTTTAACAAAATTGTGTGAAATTTATGATACTCTGTCACAGTTTAAGATCTATGGCCTAGGACGTCACAGGATTGGTTGTGGAATCAATGGCATAGAAAATGGAGCCCTGGTGCAGAGGATTCTGGGAAGGATGGACCGACCTACCACTCCCAGAATCCAATTGCTTTTGTTTACACCCAGGCCACTTTGTTTTGAAAGCATGTGACTGCTACTCTGCTAGCTCTCTTCGTGCACCCTCACCTAGCTGAATACTAAGCCTTTACAAGAAAACGTTTGCTAATAAAAATGAAAAAGTCATAATTTAAACACAATTGCCCTCTTTGACCAACTAAATCCTCAGATTTCTGAGGAAGTCAGAAAAAGGCAGGTTAAAAGAAATCACTGCTGCAGTCAACAGCGTAGGACCCCAGCCTGGCACTGATGCAGGCTGTGGAGCATGTGGCTGCGTTTATCAGGTCTGCTTCAATTTCAGCCATAACAAGTGGCAGAGGAGACACAGACGCACTACGCGATACCTGTGTTTGAGCCGGATATCAGGGAAAAAAAAAATGAATTTGTATTGCAACAAGTAATCGCTGAAATCAATAAAAGTCAATTTTAAAAATAGTTGGCAATAAATTTCGTTACAAATTTATTGAGTCCCTGTTGTTGAATGCAGTGTCATGAACCTGGCTATACACAGAGCGATCAGCTGGAAACTGGAATTTTTGGCTTGCCCGGCCGATAAGTTTCAGGTATAACCGATTCTGTGCCGGTCAAATTTATACCCATGTGCTGTATGATGGTTCATAAAGTGCACACAGTAGCACAGTTCGAGAAACCTGTAGGGGCTAAGCAAGCTGTGGATGAACAACCTCAAAAACATTCAGAACAACCAACTTAAAAAACCATCACTGTGCTGAACTGGCCCAATAATCAAGACGATAGAAAAGGCAAGAAGACTAAAACTAAAGCTGGTGAGAGCGCAGAGCCAGCCAGAAGCCAGCAGTCTCTGGTATCTTTCATCAACAACAAAAAGACCTAGTATGAAGAAAATCATAGAGGTTTGATTAATTATATTGCATGACAAGTTGATTTAACCTGTCTAGTTACTGCAATTTAAGCTATTTCAAAGTGTTAATTTGCTGTGTGTGACACACTGTGTACTGTATGTAAGGATATTAGATAGACAGATAGATAGCTAGATAGACAGACAGATGAAAAACTTGTGTGAATCTTTTTTTTCTATTTCATTAACAAAAAAATAATAGTCAGATTAATCTATTATCAAAATAACCATTTGTTGCAGCACTACCTATGCTATTAGTATTTTTTTGAACCCCATATTTAAATAATTCTCGATATTCTTTTTTTCCCCTCATTTTATAACAACATTAATTACATGACGTTTTATATCAATCAGAATCATGCACCAGTGGAAATTAGCCTTTGGCTAGACAAAGCAGCCTGGAGTCAGTACCACAGAAGCAGTCCACTGCGAGTTGTAAGAGAGTGTGCATGTCCTGTCCTAGCACACTATGACCCTGGATGCCTTGGGAGACAAAAGTGACTTAATAACCACTTGCAACTTACCATTTAAAAAAAAAAAAAAAAAAAAAAAAAAAATTCCCCTGTGGTCCAGAAAAAAAAATCTAGTATCTCATAATGAAGGCAAAATTATTATTATACCAAAAAAAGGTTAACCCTAAACTTTTAAATACATATTTATGCTAGGGATACAGGACATAGTCAATGTAGGCATTACAAAAAAATAATATTTCAAATATAATATTTTACAATATAATATGATATAACCTAATATAACATAACAAAAATGCAGCATTCCTACACAAAAAAAACTTATAAGATGATAAGTTTGCAAATAAATAAATAAAAGATCAAGTGATACAGTGGATTTACAGGCTTTATGCTATCTGTATATTACATATACTTATTTATGACTGTCCACATAACAATAAACATTAGGTGCTTGCCTTTTTTTTTAAAACTTGTACAATTAAGTGTAGATTGTCATTTAATGGTCCTCCTCATGAACAGGAACTTAAATGCCAATTTAGACAATGTTAAATAAAACCATGCATAACGTATACCACATACTATGATATATTTTTCCCCTTTGAGAAAACCTATGGCCAGGTTGCAAAATTATAAGGACACAAATATAAGTAAAACAAAAATGATGCATTACCTTTCTCACCACCTCTTCCTCCTCCTGACGTTTCTCATAGTGTGAGAAATCGTCGAAGATGGATGTGGTGTGCTTGTAGGTGGCGATGATCTTCAGCACCTGCTTGGCCTTCTCCAGTGGTACCTCCTGCGTGTCACGCGAGTTGGTCACAGGTTTGTTGTCATTGTTCTCCAAGCGGATATGGCGCAGCTGGCTGTTGGGCACATCCTTGACAAAGAGCCAGTCCACGTCAAATTTGCCCTTCCACTTGTCCTGTGCCCAGACACCGGCACTAGTGCCGTAGTCTACTGGTGAGCGCATCTCGGCCACACCACAGAAGTGCCCGCTGCCATTTACGCTAAACAGCAGGTAGACAGGGCCCCGGCCATTGAGGGCACGGAATGCTGCATCCAGCCTCTTATTGCCATGCTCTGTGCTGCACCAGATGGAGTACTTGATTGAACGATGGATGTCATCTTCTGAGTAGCTCTTGATGATGAAAACACGGCCATGCTTCAGGTTCCAGTCAAAGTCCTTCGGGTTGTAGCTATGCGACGCACGCAGCTTCTCCAGCAATGGGTGTGGGTCTCCTGAGCCCATGCTAGAGCTTGAGCTAGTGCCCATCACTTCTCCTACTCCACCATTGCCCAATCCACCACTAGTAGGGCCGGTGCTATCCATGCTGCCCCCTCCACCATAACCTGGGTTCCGGTTACGTGGTGCTATCCACCTCGTCTGAGGAGGCGGAGCTGGAGTATGATTCTGGTAGGGCTGAGGAGGAGCAGGAGGAGGTGGACCCTGCAGAGCCATGTGCTGTGCCAGTGACTGGGCCGAGGGCATGGGTGGCTGAGGTTGAGGGGGTAAGTGACCATGTGATAGAGAAGGTGGCTGCTGTTGGGGAGGCAAAGGTGATGCCACTTTGGCCCCCTTGTTGTCCCAGGTGCCAATGTCCATGTTGTGTTTGATGGGTGGTGGTGGAGGCGCACCTCCTACCACAGGCATCCCTGCTTTGCTTTTGACCTTCAACTGCTGAGCTTTGGCTGGCTTACTTGCAATGGCTGCCCATGACGTGGGTTTGGGGGCTGGCATGCCTACTGGGTTTCCACCATTGCCAGTGGCTACTGCCCCACTGGCACCAATGACCGAACCCACAGTCTTGACAGCCGAGCCAGTGCCAGTGACAACATCACCGCCGATCTTCAGCCCCAGCATGCCCTGCTCCAGACTGTTCATACCGGGTGCCTTGTTCAAGGTGTCACTGTGGAAGCCTGTCTGCCCATCAGGCACAAGTGTGCCACCCAGAGAGCTGGGCGGGTAGCTGTAGCTGCCCCCATAGGCCGAGCTTTGAGTCTGCTGGCCCTGAGAGCCACTGGTGCCCCAGGCTGAGAAGGCAGGGTTCTCTGGAAAAAAGTTAAAACGGTGGGGGTAGATGCTGCTACCCAATCCCCCCGGCTGTCCAAACACAGTGTCATGCATGAAATGGTGGTCGCCGTTGCTGAGTGGGGCATAAGGGGCAAGATAAGGGATCGGAGGGTCGCCACCAGTTGACCAAGGAGCCTCGCTAAGGGGGTAGGGGAACCCAATGGATGGCGCATAGTAGCTTGATAAGTAGGGGTCAGTCATGGATTGGTAGCTGTTGTTCTGGAATACAGAAAGGATGCAGTTTGAACTTTGTATTTTATTTAATTAATGATAACACAATCGATAAGAATGATTATTACAACATAAAATAATCAAAGTAACAATTTAGTAAAATATAAGATGATTAGATATTGACTTCTCAGCTCATAAATCTAGTTCAGTATAGTGACTGCTCTATATAAAATTATTTATATTTTTATTATTTATTATAATCCATTTTTTGCTACATACAGAAAAAGCAAGCATACACCCACACACAATTTTCCTCACCGGATTAGACTGGCCAGTGAGGTATGGTTCAAAGTCGTTGTCATGGACCGTTTCCTTCTGGTGGAGTGAGCCATTTTGCACTGAAAAAATTAAGCCAAAAACAGGCACATAAAAAGGTGTCACAAACAAACCTAAATTAAACAGATTACAATCTCATAGAACATAGGCTATACTTTGGTGATATGTTCAAGTACATTGATGAGCATGCTAAAGTATCTTTATGGGGCAAAAGTATCTTTGAGAGAGATAGAGAGAGAGAGAGAGAGAGAGAGAGAGAGAGAGAGAGAGAGAGAGAACAGAGAGGGCTAGGATTAGAGGAAGGGGCAGCAGCACAAGTGTATAAATATCAACTGTGTATTCACTGAACTTTTTTTCTTTTGTCTGGTCTCCCATTCATTTTCTACAGGGTCTCCTCATGGTCAAGCCAAGAAAGATAATGCCTAAAAAAACTTAAGTACACCAAGTATGTCTGAACCTGCACAACTTGCATGGTCTTTTCTCAGCTAACTGTATTATTTTTAAGACGCACTCCAAAACTGGACAGCGGCTAACAAAGGAAGCATTTAATTTTGCTTGCAACATGAATGTACCATTCTGAGGGTGAGAAGAACCAGATGGAGCTGGGAAAATATTCTCTTTCCTATTAGTGCCTGGATGTTTGCTTACTAGCTAGATACCTCCAACTGTAAGTAAGCCAACTTTGACTGCTCATGGGTAAACTCATGGTAGAGATGTTCCTCTCATTGCGCACTCATTTTCTGTACATTTTTTGGAGTACATGATGATATGAACACATGGCCAAAAAGGACGACACAGAACACAGTAATGTCAGTACGCTGTGCTCACAATTATTAGGCAAGTGAGTATTTTCACCAGATCAACATTTTTATGCATATATTCCGACTCCAAGCTGTATAAACTTGAATACTTATTGGACTTAAGCATATCAGGTGGAGTGAATTTGCATAATGAGGGACGCTGTTGCCTAAGGAGATCAACACCATATATCAAGGTGTGCATAATTATTAGGCAGCTTCTTTTCCTCAGGCAAAATGGGCTAAAAAGAGATTTGACTGACTCTGAAAAGTCAAAAATTGTAAAAAGTCTTTCAGAGGGATGTAGCACTCTTGAAACTGCTAAGATTTTGGGGTGTGATCACAGAACCGTCAAAGGTTTTGTTGCAAAAACAGGTCGACAGGTTTGCAAGAAATGTGCTGAGAAAAAAAAGACGCAAATTAACTGCCAAAGATTTGAGAAGTATCAAATGTGAAGCTACCAGGAACCCATTACCCTCCAGTGCCACCATACTTCAGAACTGCAACCTATCTGGAGTGCCCAGAAGTACAAGGGATTCAGTGCTCAGAGACGTGGCCAAGGTAAGAAAGGCTAAAACTCCACCACCACTGAACAAGACACACAAGTTGATATGTAAAAACTAAGCCAAGAAATATCTCAAGACAGATTTTTCAAATCAGATGAGAGTGACACTCGATGGACAGGCCCGTGGCAGGACCAGTAACGGGCACAGAGCTCCACTTCGACTCAGACACCAGTGATGTGGAGGTGGGGCAGTGGTATGGGCTGGTATTATTAAAGACAAACTAGTTGGACCTTTTTGGGTTGAAGATGGACTCTCCCAACCCCCAAATCAACTCCCAAACCTACTGCCAGTTTTTAGAAGACATTTTCTTCTAAAAAGTATGCATCTTTCAAGAAGACCATGATTTTTATGCAGGACAACGCTCCAACAAATGCATCGAAGTACTCCACTGCATGGCTAACCAGTAATGGCCTTTAAGACGAAAGAATAATGACATTACTCCCTTCCTCATCTGACCTAAACTCTATTGGGCCTACAAGTTCTCTTCTTAAACAGGAGATTTACAGGGATGGAAACCAGTACACCTCTCTGAACAGTGTCTGGGAGGCTCTGGTTGCTGTTGCACAAAAAGAAAGGTGGCTATATTTGTCACTGATATAAATTTTCTTTCATTTAGATGCACAAATAGTTGGACAATAATTGTGCACACACATGCATTCCCATGAGAATGTTCACACTCATATTTCCTGTGTAAAAAAATTCAGGTTTCAGGTTAACTACCATTTTGGATTGAATGACAGCACTGTATTTGTTCCATAGTAAAATGAATCCTCAAAATAAATGCACACGGTGTAATATGACCTTTTCCACTAAACTTATGGGGTAAACAAAATAGCTGCTGACGATTCTTCATTGCTAGTTGCACTTATTGAGCACACAGTGTGTCTTATGACCCAATGAGCATAAACAGCTCTTATGTCACATAACATTTTCAAGTGCCAGAATGATAGATTCAATGGATAAAGCAATTCAAATCAGTATCAGGACAGTGATCTTTGGCAACAAGATGAATGTCCTTTTACTTTACTGGTGTTCAAACAGGTGCATGATCTAAAATAGTTCCTAATAATTAAGCAGTTTTGCATTTATTGGGGTTTTTAGACTGAATTTAAAATCACTCAAATATGTACATGCAAGATGGATGCCTTGTTCATCCTGCATTTTTGTCCAAAAATCCAAAACTATTAGCATGACATGCATATGGTTGAGTAAGAGTATACGGTAGGTGCAGTAGAGCAAAATAATAATGAAATATCTGCAACAAATTGGACAAAAATTTATGTACTATTCTACACAATTCTGCAATTCATGCAGCTTTCAAATCTACTGAAAACCAATATTCTGGAATTTGAGAAATAGCAAACACTTTTAAATCCAAGATCTCAGAATTTTGATTTAAGAAAACGCTCATGATGATCACAATGATGGAATAACCATCACTTGATGGTGAGAAATCACCTGGCATTAAACCACTCAACGTTTTACTGGCCAATATGGAAAACTGTTGGACAGGTATATTTTGGTGTCCAATATCACTTTTAATCATTTTATTGTTGATTGCAAATTGCAATTAGTCAACAATACAAGTAAAGAGTAAATAAAACACAATAGGAACATCATTGATAAATGATAATCCTATTCATTAATAAAAGTATGTCTAAGAAATTTAACATTAATTAATTAGGCTGAATCCTATGTCTTGCTGCAACTTATTTTACGTATTTTATTCATTAAAAACTCAAAAACTAAAAACTAGGTTTTAGTATTAACATTGAAAGTCTTGATTAAGGGTTCAACATCAACGCAGCAGGAATGAAGAAACTATAGGCCTATAAAGCATGGATGGCAGTAGCTCCTGGAAGATGAAGACTTCGAGCCCTTCCCTGTTCGCAAACAAGCCTGAGTAAAGCATAGGACTGTGATTAGACAGTGATTGCATTTCAGTGTGGCACAAGTGTTTCATAGCAATGAAGGTACAATACAACAAGGAATTCATCTGACTTAAAGAATAAACACAAGTCTGTGTTGACTGATATCTTAAAAAAAACTATCAGCATAACAGGAATGCAATGAAGGTCTTGCTTTTTGGCGTGGCACATCCTCATGCCACACATGAAAAGCAATACCACTTGTATATTGCACTTTATGTTTTACCCCCAGTGTGACTGCTTTTCTGTATGGTATAGAAACGTATCCATACTTTCTGGAGTGTGTGAAGAAAAAAAAAAACATTTCTTTTACCAAAGTACATAATGGATGACAGCAAAATGTATTTACGATGTCAATTCAGATTGGACACATTTTACTATTTTTTACACAGGTGGGGGGGGGGGACCTTTTCCAGGTACAAATGAGGAATTCTAACATAACTAATGCAGGACTAAAATCTCAGAGATACACAGGTAATCATTACATTAGCACATCTCTGTATAAAACGAATCCAGTCCGAACAGGGCATTCAGTCAGTTAATAAAAAATAAATAAATCCGAACCTGTAATAAATGAATAAAAAATGCAAGACAGTGTTTCCCACACGTCAGAAATATACCTGTGATGGTATCTGGTGAAAAGAGATATTACCTGCCGGCATAAATGGTCCGCTACATTTCACAAACAACGTGTGTGAGCTTTAATGCAATATTTTGATTTACTGAATATTTCTATTAATTATAAATAATATACTTCGAAGCTCCAACAGTCCCAACATGGGGGAAAAAAACAGGTAAAGAAAAAAAGATAATAATAAATAAATAATAATAATTAATAAAAATAAAACACTCTTTAGTGTTTGAGTAGACGGACTAGAACAAGCTTGAATCTAGCTCATTGGGCTGCAAATAGTGTACGTTTTGATAATTGATTAATCTGTTAAATTTTACAAATAACTGATTAGTCGTAATTTTTAAGTGCATTAAATAGAAAAGAAATTCTAATTTTTTTTTATTTTTTTATTTTAATCAACAGAACTACAGAGCTCTTAAAGGCTTAATTAAAGGACAGTTCAGTAACTACAGTAAATTACTGACATTTATTAGAAAATATCACAGCATGAAAATATTATGAAGTCAACTACTCATCGCTCCATCACTTACCACGCTTTCATATCAAATAATTTTCGGTGTGCACAATCGACTCTAAAGTTTTCAAGTTTTAATGCCCAAAATAAACGAGCTGACTCATTTTAGGATCAATCTGAATGTGAACCAAAAACAGGACAGAGACTTTGATGACTTAACACACAAGGCATTAAAAATGATACCGTATACTGTGCATGCTAATAATATACAATTAATCCGCCCTCTTCGAGAAAAATTTACTTCTAATAAGTTAACTGATTCAGATAGCTTCACTGCCCATCACTGCATGAAATGAGTTGTGATATGAAGTGAGAAAACGCTCGTCTCGTAGACTGATCATTCATTAGATAGTGAAAGTATAGGACCATAAATCTGAGATACTGCCAGAAAAACAAAAAAAATCAGTATGGTTAGTAGGGATGATTCAAGCAGGGATATCATGCGTCTGCTGTTTCTCACATTCCCACAAATAAATGATATTAAAACACAAGTTATGTCATGCATCCAGCAGGGAAGTGTACTGTAAAGAGTTTCAATCAAATGCACTTTTATCAGGTGGCACGGCACACACCACACTGCGTGCTTCATAACACAGATCAATCGAACGATAAAGCTGCAAACTATTTTTATTATCGATTTTTCTCACAGTTGACTGCAAATGTAAATGCATGTCAAATTAACTGACACGTAACTACTACTAAGGCTTACACATTTATTAAGTGCCACTTCCCGCTAAATGCTGTGTTACGTCGTATTCTCTTAAAATATTTTTCAATACTCGTATCTGTTGAGTAGACGCATGACAAATTTGTAGTCAAACCTTATCTATAGTGTGTCTTTCTACCTGCCGCAGCCGGAAGAGAAAACCAATTATAATCTTTCTTATATTTAGTCAGGATAACTTTGCTGCATGTTGTGCAATGGTCAAGTTACGCATGCTGAATACACTACTGAGTCTTTAAGCTACCAAACGCAGCACAGTTGCCTCTTTCTGTCATCAAAGCCACTACCAAAGCCAGAGGATAGTTACCCAATAAACAGAAAAGGAGTTGGTTTATCTGGTTCGTGCTTGTCGAATATCCACCGTGTCCGCATCTTCATACGTAATACAAGAGAACGTCTCTCTTTTGCAGAGCATGTCGGACTGTCAGTGGACCCTTCTAGTTATAGCAGAATGAGCAGGTACGTGAGGGGAAGAGTGAGGGGAGAATGCACACCAGTTCACTGATCACATACGGATAAAAAAATATATATAATAAATAAATGTCAACTGGTCGTTAAATATACTTTGGTGTCCGTTAATACACCAGGGCAGCTTGCACAAGTAAAGTCTGTGTGGGGAAACACTGTTGGGACAGGGCCCTTCCCTTAGCAGTCTACTAGTTTGTCTTCACTGTGTACATCAGAAAGAACCAGTCTCACAATCGTCCAACCATGAAGCATTAAAGCAGGGACTAATTCTGCATTTGATTAAAACTCAGAACTCAAAGAAAACATCCTCTCATCTCAGAATGCCTTCTTATCAACTTATGGACGATCTCCTCAACCCTGAGCTCAGCAAGTGATCAAACGAAATAGCACTTATACTCTATATACAATATCTGCTTGTTAAATCTGACTATATTCTGACACTGACTGTGCAGTTCACTGTTCTGAGGAGGTAAATAATCATCACTTACAATTAGCTGTCTACCTTGCTGCCAATAAACATGGAGGCCTCCCCCTGGACTTTGCAGCTCGAATGCACAAAAAATGTAAAGTCCGTTTGCGAACACTTATCTCTAATCTTCACCCCAAAACCATCCCGCTAATCATTTTACCAATCAGTTCTCTTCAAAGCCCTCACCTACACCCTATTACGTACCTCAACACATCAGAACAAAGCTGGTTCGTTCAAAAAAACATAAACGTCGAGGAAATTACTATTTACCTGGATATGAATCATCTGAAGCAATAAGCAATGCATATTTGCTGCGATTATAAGTCTGTCCCACAGTTCATCAGTGACTCAGTGACTACCAGACTTTATGAATTGGTGAACAGACTGCCAGCTGGTTGAATGGATATGAATAACATGGACAAAACACCAGCCGTGACATAAAAATAACATGCACATGTAGGGCTAACTAATACAAATCACAAAACCTGCAATACTCTTGACGATTAACCTACTGAAAATAACTTGATTCATATTCTGACATACCAGCCAGATTTATCAGACTGATGTGTTTAAGTTTGTACCCAGCGATATAGCCCATCTACTACTACGTACAACTTGTAAGACACCCTCTGGCATGTCCGTTAATGGACAGTGAATCCCAGAATGCCAGCTAGCCACTTTCTCTGATACGTCTAGGTTGTCGATCCGCTTCGTAGGTGTACAAAATGAAAAAACGGGTCACACTTTGGATTAACAGTCATCTAGACTTTATGACAGAACAGTTGCGGATAGTAGTCTTGTGTGGCACGTCACACACAAGTAGAGTAGATTTGTTTCGTATTTGTCAGCAGCACAATGTTACTGCTGGGTCGAGAAAACCCTTGGACTAATTCAACACAATCTGACATGACAACAGCAGGCCCCAGTTTCCGCACGCGTGCACTTCGCGTAGCCTTGCGTCTCTGTGTGGCATACGTGCACTTTACGTAACACTACGTCTGTGCCTTCGTCCTTTACGTATCTCCACGGTCCTGGGGAACGTTCTTTCATCTCACTATGTACTGTAACACGTGTCTACAGTTGAGACGACAATAAAAGCTCACTGGACTGGAGATGAGACGCATGCAGTGACCGTGCACGTAAGAGGTGCACCGATGTGATACATACAGCTGAGAAAATATCACAGTGAACATAACCAACACCGCGACTTGTTGCGGGTCACGTGGTCTTTTTAAATAAATTAAAAAAAAAGGGACCACGAATGTATAAGCAGCAGCACTGGTGTAAAGCCACATAGGCTTCAGAAACAGCCTGGTGTTTTTGCCAGAAGGTCAATTTCACAGCCACTATATTATTGTTGAAGGAATTCCCCGCCAGAGAAAAAAACTGAAGCGTCTTATTTCACAAACAGGTCTTACAACGATGATGATGATGATGATGATGATGATGGGCCTCGGAGCCACACTTAGCTTCGTTACCTTTTTCCCCTACACTGACCGGACGCCGTCTGACAGCTAATATTAACGCTGTCCGTGTAAACTTACCTTTCGCATCTTGTCCTTTTGATGTCTTGAGGTTCCGTCAGCGCAGGCGACATGCGGGGAAACAAACACACACAAACACACACGAAGTTAAATCAAAGCAACAAAGCACACAACCGTACACCACCTAGCTAAACCATTAGGCGCTAATAACGCGCGGTGCTAACTACACATCCAGCACCTTTCATATCAAATCCAGAACAACTAGCTAATGTAAGGAAGCTAAGTAAAAGGTTAGTTAGTTTAGTGTAAATGAAGTTCTGTTGTTTTTTGTGTGTGTGTCTCACTTATGAACCTTGTACTGACAGTTTCTTATTAAGAAATGGATGGAAACGGTGCTACGGTGCAGTAAACTCGGTATTTTCCCATCTGACTAAACAGGGCCAGGGCTTATAAGACCACAGGAGCAGAAGCAGAAGCGAGCCGAACATCCGCAGTAGCCATTAGCTAAGGCTAAGACTGGAACAGAAGCTCATTCCCGGTTTGTGCTCCGAGGTCCAAGCCAAGGCCTCAGCTTACCTGCGCTCAGAGCTAGCAGCTATTGGACACAACCACATATTCCTCCAGCAAAGGAACCTAACAGTAAGGCCTACCTGAGGATCAATACTGGTGGTAGACATAATTCATCAACCGAGCAAATATAATCACCAAGAGTCCTGAAAACTACTGGGTTTGGTTGTTTTTTTTCTTTTTCTTTCCGCGTTATTCCGACTCAGTGTTTTTTCTTCTCCGGCTGCTGCCGATATTAGCTGCTGCTGCTGCTGGAACGTTATTTTTTTTTCCCTCAGCAAGTTCCACCGCCAGATTACACCAAACAGCACTCCGGTCCTGACGGTGACTGTGGTTATTACAAAGTCCAAGTTTTCAATGTTCAGGTCCAATTCCTTTTCCGCAGCGTGTTCTTTTTAAGAATTTTTTTTTTTTTTTTTTTTTTTGCTACACTTTCCAGCTTTGAGTTATTGTGCAGTCCTGTTCCCTCGAGGCTTTTTAAGGACAAAGTAAGTAAACTCGGACTGGTAGATTATAATTCCTCTACCGCTCTGCCTGCTCCCC
>JAOVYU010000037.1:3796129-3806896 GCA_025674565.1 Synodontis membranacea | reverse complement strand
TGAAGTTTCTGCAGTCTGTGATGATTTGGGGTGCCACGTCATCTGCTGGTGTTGGTCCACTGTGTTTTATCAAGTCCAAAGTCAGATTTTAGAGCACTGCTGACAAGCTTTATCTGCCCACAGTGCCAAAAATATTATCAGATGGTTTGCTGACCAAGATATTACTGTGCTTCTGTGATTTACTATGCCTCTCTTGATAGAGAATCTATGGGACATTGTCAAGAAGAAGAAGAAGATGAGGAACACCCAAGCCAAAAATACAGATTAGCTGAAGGCTGAAAGCAACCTGGGCTTCAATAACAAGCTAGTTGCCTCCATGGCATGTCGCATTGATGCAGTATTCAACCAAGTATTAACTGTATAAATTAACATACTTTTCAGACCTAGGACATTTCTGTACTGAAAATCCTTGTTTGATTGATCTTTGAAAAAAAATTCTAATAATTTGAGATACTGGATTTCATGAGATACTGGGTTTCATGAGATTTCTGACTTTCATGAGCTAAAAGGGATAATCATCACAATTAAGACAGAAAAAGGCTTGAAATATTTCACTTTAAATGTAATGAATATGGAATATATGAAATTGTTTTTTTTTTTAATTAAATTACAAAAAAATACACCTTTTCATTATATTATAATTTTTATATACACTAATACACACACACACACACACACACACACACACACACACACACACACACAAATTCACATATAGATAGATAGATAGATAGATAGATAGATAGATAGATAGATAGATAGATAGATATTACATTTATATATCCCAAGTATAGAAATATATATTCAATGTCAATATTTTAATTCATAATAAAAATTTTATGTTTGTAGTGTTTACTAATTGTTATTTTTTTTTGCTTAATGCTTTGATGTGTCTCTTGTAGTTGTTTTGACTGTGATCAATCTATCAATCAAAATGATCTCTCTAACAGTCAAAAACAGTAAGACCAGATTTGAGTTTGCCAAAAACATCTAAAAAAAAAAAAAAAAAAAAAAGCCAGTACAGGCCTGAAACAACATCCTATTGACAGACTAGACAAAGATAATCTTGCACCAAAATGATGCAACAAGAAGTGCAATTAGTCAGTGGAACAAGGGACATGAACGAAGGATGACATTTCTTACACTGTTCACCCAATTTGGATGTAAATACCCTTAATTTTGAGTTTCTATACAGTACATTATTTAATCCCATTATAATGCCGTACACGGCTAAAATAACATTAGACTGTGCTTCAATATTTATGGAGCTAACTGTATACATATAGAGTGCCAGAAAGAATGGATTTAACTGTAATATAACCAGTTTGTCAAAGCTACATAACAGAAAAAATGGTGGCTGATTATGTGGCAGATTTTCCACATGATCCCTTAGAAATAACATTGCAGTTAGGTCTTTTGACTGAACATCTTTGTCTTGTGATGAAACATTTCTAACCTGATGCAAGTGGTCTCTTCCAGAATGACAATGCCCACATCATAAAATGGATGGATGAGTATAAAACCAGATCTCAACCCAACTGAACGCCTATAGGAGATTTTGGAGTGCTCTCTACTACCATCACTGAAACACCAGCTGGAGAATATCTTTTGGAAGAATGGTGTTGATCCCTTCAATACATATTTTAGAGACTGTAGAATCTATTTGAAGGTACATTAAAGATGCCCAACATCTTGCTAAAACACTATGTCTGTTTTCCTTTACTTTACCACTGTACCTTCTTTAGGCCTGCTTTTCCTTTTAGGGATTGTTGTAGAAAAAGGTCAGTAGATGGCAGAATACACCAACAACTGCTTCCATCATAGATAATTGTATGACACTACACCACAGTGTTTCTCACTCCATGTTTCATCTGGTTTTTAATATATCTGATTCCACTTGCACACTTACTAATGAGCTAAGCCAGGTCCATTAAAATAGGGAAAACAAAAACAATGTAGAACACATGCAGTACCAGTTATAGGCTTAAGCTGTATTTGTGCAAATGAGATGTAATCCATCTTTCAAATCCCACACAGATATTTATTCATTACAAGAGGGAAGATTATGCAAAGCAGTAAGTTTTGCTTATTTAATTCTTTCAGTAGGCTACATCATGAGACACTTAGTTGAAAAAGTAACAGTCTGCCTAGAAGACATGTAGGCTACGCATAATAATCTAAGTCATATACAAAATCATATACAAAAAGCCTGAACAATACACTCCCAAACAATCAGCATGGTGAGCCAGCAGTGAGGTAGTGTTGGCACATATTACTGAGGCTGTAATACTTATGTGTATAATGTCAGTCCAACTCATCAAACTCATCAGTTTAACCACTATACAACAATATTCACCAAAATCCACACATTTACTTTGGGTAAATTACAAAAGATCCAAATAAAATAGTATAATAATTATTTGTATACATTTCTTTAGGCCTAACATTATGTTTTCTATTTACATATTTTAAAAGGAATGAAGAATGCAATCATAAGGTAAAAACCAGAATGTACAAGGGCATTTAGATGTGTGGCCTCAGGCCAAAGGGATCCATGTAAACCAGAATAGTTTTTTTTAAGCATATTTAAAAAGCTATTACATATGCGAGAATGTTCAGTATGCATGACAAAGTATGGAGAGAATTTCATCCATTTATGCTGTGGAATTTCTGTAACATCCCCAAGTAAAGCTCAAGTAAAGTGTGTCATCATGTTGACAAATAGACTAGAAACACCTAGAAACATTTGTGTGTATGGACCAATGATTTTATTTATTTATTTTTTTTTTTCATTTCTTTCATAGTATATTTTTAACCACAGCATTTAATTCGATGTGTGTTAAAATATGAAGTCCTGATGAGCTTGTTTTTATCACCTCATCTTTCCTTCAGGCAGATTTACAATACCACTGACATTTCACAGTTAGATGTGCTACCTTTGAAAGGCAGGACAAGGCTTGCTTCTTTCTTAATTTTCACATAATTACACTGTACTTGATTCCATCAGTCTCCAAGTTGAAATTTAGTCGAAAAAACTACTTGTCATGAAAATGAAAAATACTTCAATAGAAGAAAACAGCTTAAGGTGACCAGCAAAACATGCCTTTCCCAGCACTCCTGGTTAAAGTTCTTGAGCCTTGTGCTCACAGAGACACTACATTATAGAGTAGTGCACTACTCTCAGAGGGGAGATTCAGGTTAAATTCTTTATTCTCCTTGTTGCTGCAGATTCAGTCTGTGCTTTTCTGGAATCTCAGCTAGACAAGAAGGTTCAGCTGGTGATGCTGAAGGCTCTGCCAAAACCTCAGTGGCCTGTGGCAGTCCAAGACAGAGGTCTCTTCTTGTAGACACACAGCCTGAGGCCCCATGCCTCGATGCCCTCTCACAGCATACGGAGCCTGGCAGAGCTGCCCACACATGGCTGTAGCTATGACAGGTTCCCAAAAGTCCCTGCAGTCAGAGGAAGAGGGACAAGAAAGGAATGAATACATAATCCTCCCAAGCAAAGGAGATCCTCTTCATATGGAAAAACAAATACACTCTCTCTTCCTCTGAATTTTCAGCACTTTTCTCACGATTCACATACTCAGGTATAAGGCTGGATACAAACAAATTTATTTGTAAATCATTTGTTCCTACACAAGTAATTTTAAAAAAAATGTTAGGAAAATGTTCTATTCATGCTCCTGAGTATGTGTAAATTTATGCATTAGAAGAACGGTATGATTTTTTTTCACAGGAGAAGAAAGCTGTTTTATAATCTGTTCCTTGTACCATGGCATTTCCTATAATGCTGTGCAACACTTCCAGCAGAATGGCTGAGACACTTAAACAATATTAAAATTGCTTGGTGTGCATGGTCCCCTGGGTACAGTGTAGACCTTTTGCAATTTTCTGTGTAGATCCTCCGTTTTCATGTCACACTGTTTTCTTGTCACTTTCCTTATGGTAATTCAATCCTAATTCACCTTTTCTGTAATTCATCTCAAGATTTGAGGCACAAAATTGAGTCAAAATAACTTCCAATTCTCCTTTTTCTCCAGATACTTATTGTCCACCTGACATTTTATGAAGCTTTGTGGGCGTGACTTACTGCAAATTAGGTGTCAGGAACACATTTTGAAGGGATAAACATACATAAGTGAATATAACAAAAATCAGCTTTTCTTAGAGGAATTTTTTGTTAGAGGAATTTTTTGACTTGCTTAAACTTTTATACACAACTTTACTAAAAGATTAATAAAAGTCTGTCTAAATCAGTTTCCCAGCTTCCTTTCACCTCTGCTGAGCAGCTGGAGGTTGCGTCTCTCCTCCTGGACTTGCAGTTGCAGGACCTGCTGAAGAAGCTCCTGTCTGAGAGTTTCCTGTACTAGACCCATCCTCGCCAACTTCTCGCCATTCAGTCTCAACAAAGCTCGGCCTGAGATTTAAATAGGTGGAGAGAGAGAGAGAGAGAGAGAGAGGGAGAGATGGTCCTTTGTATCACATTGGTTTGTTAGATTATATGAATATATAATATATATATAGTGATCAATATCAATGATAATAATAAATGAATATGGTTAGAGAAATTCTCAGTTTAAGCTTGAAAAGAAAGCTGCCTCTGAGGCCCTCAGACATAAAAACCTTCATGTCTGCTGGAGATGATATTCTCAAAAAAAAAAAAAAAAAAAAAAAAAAAAAAGAGAACACCTCTGAAACTGTTTTTTCCCCTTAAAACACAGCAGATTAAAATGCAAATTAATACAATTCTTGGTGTAAGTGTTGATTGGATGGTGAGCAAAAGATATTAAATCGTGTATAAAATTGGGTCACTGGCCACACATGAGCCCTTACAGGGGGCAGATACAGATGGGCTGACAAGACACACACACACACACACACACACACACACACAGAGAGAGAGAGAGAGAGAGAGAGAGAGAGAGAGAGAGAGAGAGAGAGAGAGAGAACGGAAAGGGAGCTTTAGCCTGAAGGTCATCTGTGACTGCAGAGTTGCTGTATGTCTCTGAGTTTGTTTTTCTCCCTGCTGTCTCCCAAAAGAATGCCAAACACTAACAGACTGGCAGGCATGTTATGTTTTAATTAAAATGCTGATAATTTTATCTTCTCTTTTTAACCCATTTTTGCCTTTGTGTTTATTTTCAAAAATGAACTATTAAATTACAGGTTGAGATACACACTTCATCATATAAGTTGTATGGATTAATCGAATGTTGAAGTTTACGTACAATTTCCTTTTAATTAGGCAAGAATCTTGAGGGATGCTAAACCTGAAATCAAGAGTCTCAAGCACTCTGGTTTCAAAAATTGCTGTTAAATTGTAGAAGCATCTCCCCTACCTTTTCACAGGTAGGGGAGTTTCTGAATGTAATTATGGCATCCTGCTAAAGCTACTCCCTAAGAGGTAACCAAGCCTGAAGTAATTTTCATGGTCCCAAAGCCTACTGAGCTTGCTGGTTTTCTAAGCCCTTTAGTGCACAGCTCTGAATGGCCAGCTGCTCTGTTGCCTTTCTTTGCCTTCTTGTCTTTCCCCAAATGACAGGCAAAGCCTCTCTCCCTGTCTCTCATTCTCCTTTTGTCACTTTTGGCACAACATCTGAGCCCCAGATGCTTTATGTTCAATTAGAGAGAGAGGACAGGAACAGTGAGCCAGATGGGGATCTCTGGAGAAGGAGAGGGTAGGAACAGAGAAAATTTACATTTACATTTACAGTGTTTGACAGATGCCCTTATCCAGAGTGATTTACATTAGTGTTTTGTAGTCTCTAATATAAAACAAGTACAAAAAGGCCTTGTCTGAGAAAACAATCAACAAAACAATTTGATGGGTTACTTTGGGAGTGGGTACAACAGAAGTAGTGGTCTAAGCACAATATACATGGACAAAGGGCCTTACATGAGTATACATACAACATATTCTCACACAAACACTCACATTGTGGTAATTACACAGTCAGTTACATGGAAAGAAACCACACGGCAAAACATGCTTTCTATTTTCTTCAAACAGAGATTCATGTACATATTTATGTACATGCTCTATTCTAGATTCTATTTTGAGCAGGTACTGTAATATTAACTGTGACAAAATGTTCTCATTAAAATTCACTAATGAATCAGGGCTTCTGTTCCTTCTTAAACTCTGCTGTAATGACCTCAGGCCACAAAGTCACTGAGGTTACCGGCCACTTTGGATGCATTGATATGCATCGTTGCCCTCTCTAAAGGGCAGGGCTGACATTAATCATACATCAGAAAAAATACTTGACTTCAACATCACTACACCCTGTGCATGCACTTGTTCTATCTAGAACCAACACAGATCAGGCTGATATCAACAGAAAATCCTGGAGAGGATATATATGAATATCCTGTGAATAATAAATTCAGTTCTTTAACAAGCTAACGTGATTATAACATATGGTTGGCTTTCATGTTAAACACCTGTATAGCTTTATTTTCTACTGCTAGGTTATTTTTTTTTAACTGGAAATTTTGTTACACACTGATTTGGTATGATTTTTCAAAAAAAAAAAAAAAAAAAACCTCATTTTTTTTCCCCTCACTAATTTAGTCTTGGAGAATTCCTACCCACCAGTTAGGTCTCTCCTATCATATGACAGCTGGCAACCATGGCCAGTGAAGACTATCATTGTTAGGGGAGAGAGAGTATGCCATCCCTCCCACTCAGAAAGCACAGCCAATTTTGCTCTCTTGGACTCCAGGCCACAGAAAGCTGTGATCACCAGATGACAGAGTGAATGCTATTCTGTTGCACCACTCAGGAGCTGCAAATTTTAAATCTCAAATATCAACAGATATTGGTATCAACTGAAGGATTCATTATCAGTGTCTTTATTGCAAAATAGCTAATGTGGTACTGTACCATCTTTAGTCGAATATCTTAAGTATCAAATAAATGCCACTTTTAATTATCAATCCTGTAATGAGGGCACAATACAGCACTTTTACCATGCACTATATTGCTATGCATGTACTATCATAGTTTGGATGGACAGATTACTATAGTTCTGATACTGCACCTGTCCTGGAACCTGCACTGCAATGCTGTTACCATTACTCGAGATGAAACCTCACAGCCATCTGTGGTCGGGAGAACAAGATAGCAAAATGACCTGTTCTCTCACAGGGAGGGGTGGCATACTCTCAGTTGTTACACTAGCAAATCATGGGCGTCTGTGAGCTCATGAATGGGAGGTTGGTGGAAAGTGCTTTCCTGAGAGTCTGTTATGCTCCGATGCTGCAAGAATAGCAGTCTGACAAGCTGTTTTTGGCTGGCAGGAGGAGGAAGCACGTGACATAGTCTTCACCCTTTCTGGGTGGTGGCTGTCATGTGATAAGGGAGACCTTTCTGGTGTGTGGAAATTGACTGTCACTAAATTAGGGGCAAAAATAGGGGGGGAAAAAAAAAACATTGCTAAATTCCATCTCATTGAGCACTGTGAGAAGTGCACACACAGAGGGTGGTGAGATTCCAATATAAGTAGTCAAACCAGACTTCACTGACCTTTAGTTCAGAGAGCTAAGCCTTCTGTCACACTGAATAAAATAGCTGTGACAGAGCATGACCATAATTACCTTGAGGAAACTATATTCATGTTATATAAAACCTCCTTTTTATTTTATTTGCACTAATATCCTCTGTTACAGTAATTAAACGGTAGTATGAAGTTCCACAAGATAATAAAACCAAAAAAAAAAGCATTTAATGCAATTTAATCTTTACAGATGTTCTTTCATAATTTTTATTTTCCTACCATGTGTTTTGGATTATTGCAAATCTCAGTCAGTTTATTTTGAAGTATTTTTACTTTGACTCTTTGGTAATGCCTTTGTTCCTATCTTTCTTTTTTTTTTACACCTTTCTCCATAATGAAACATATTTCAGGTCTTCTATATCTTATTGAATGTTACTTGTTAAAATATGTCAAGCCTTTAACATGATGAATGTGAATAAATCATTAGAAAGCACAATGGGGCACATTCTAGTAAATCAAGAAGTTTCTTTGCTATTTAGTTTTATAGTAGGAATACAGTTAAACTAACATGGAATCCTTTTTGTATGCAAAATTTATTAAGTTCCATTTTTCATTTATTTTCAAGCAGATGGAAACCTGTACACACATCTGTGTAGTGCACATTGCAGCCAACTAAAACAATTAAGTCTGTATTATACAAAAAATAATCTAATTATAATAATACTAAAAATAATAACAATAATAATCATAAAAATAAACTCATTTAATTTTTAAGTAGAAAATGACCTTAAATGACCTTAAAGTCTAGAGAATGTACCTGTAATAGCATGGTGGGAAAAAGCCTCCACATAGGTCAGGTAGTTGTGAGGACAGTGTTTCTTTAACCACCGACACACATCCTGTTGGGACCATAGAACCACTGGCCTAGACAGACTTGGCAGAGTGGGACTAGTGTGGTAAACAGAGTACGCATCCCCTGTGTGAAGCTGAGAGAGAAAACCAAAATAAAAGAGAGGGAGAGACAGAGAGAGAACAAAAAAATTACAATGAAATGGCCAAATACATTCCAGGTGGAGGCTTCTGAATATGCATATCATACCTCATGTGTCAAAGCTTGTTAGGAATGCATTTCGTTGGTACCATGAAGTGCCACACACACATATATAAACACCCAGCTTCTTTCTCTTGACTAAGTGAGCAATATCCCGTGACGGTGATGACATTCAAACTGCTGCAGAGGGCTCTGGGAAATAAATCTTTTTTTCCTCATAATAGCAGTGTTCCGCTCTATATGCTGTCAGTAATTAAGATGGATTATTTCATCTCAGATTGTCGTCATTTTGGCCAACACATTGACAGACCCATGATGCCATAAACAGACCTCATTAAACTAAGGCCATCTAAAAGCTATTTAGTAATCTCTAGCAGAGTGCCAACACAAATGTTGCTGCAGGTGTTCCCAAAACCAACTTACACTCATATAGAAAAGCATATAGGGTGCATTATTGTGATCAAAATAGTCCCAGAAAAAGTTTGGATGAACAGAGAACTTAGACAGGATATATGAAAATGCTGTCTACAAATCCCACATTCACCTTTGAAGTTTTATCAAGGTATTAACACACTGGAATTTATTGTTATTATTGTTATAATTTTTCAAAGCCAAGCACTGTGAATATAATACAATATGTTTAATTTGTTGTATCATTCCCTGCCACAAAGTCCTTTTCATTATTCACAACAATTTTGTGCCTTTTCTTCTATTTGTTTGCTTTGATGACCCATTAACTGCCATCTGTGTATGTTTTTATTCTGGCCCACACCCATTTATCTCCAATTTTCTTTCTCCTTCACAGTTTTTGCCCTCACATACTCTCCCCCTCTCCCTGACAGCCATTTTAACTGCAGTGTTCTCTATTGAGCGGCCCTAGGGAGATCTTTCATGTGTGACGGCAGACACACATGTGCACACACAGAAAGCTGAATCAGAGAAAGGTACTCCCTATTTGGACTGGTTGGATATATATATGTCCTTTTGCATCCCATTCGTTCTCTCTGACATGGCAGGGATCATAACGGACTTTCCCTCTAGAAGACAATAGAGTATATAAATACCAGCAAAACCAATACGCAAACGCTAAATGATCAAGAGGATGGGTCACTGCACATTTATCTGCAGCGCAGATGCCAATCAATGGGTCTCCTTTCCATATATCTGTTACTGACCCCATTCCCCAACATGACAATTATTGTATAAACAATAATATGACTGCGTAAACACCCTTCATGTCCGCGCTATTAGTTTTTTATTCATTGCTGTTTAGCGGACACGTAGGTTCAACAGACAGAAATCTACTTCTGTCTCTCTCCTGTCGATCACAGTGATACTGGTAGCTGGCCAACAATATGGGAGATATGGCTGGTGGATGGGAAATGACCACGATCCAAGAAAGGGGGAAAAGCTGAGGATTTTTTAAAAATTCACCACACAGTTAAACATATCAAGAGAAAAGAAAGTCGCTAACCAGACAAATAATACACAGACGTTGGCCAATGACTTGCTGGCTTTATGTTGAGGGTACCATTAGTCTGCATTAGTCTGTATTGATGTACCTAACAAGCTAATTAATTAATTAATTGATTCATTCATTCATCAATTAACCATAAATTATTTTATCCCCCACATTTTAGCCTGGTGAGGAAGGTTCTCAGCAACAAAAACATTTGACTGGGGAAACACATTTAAGCTTTTACTTTGTGATGCACTAGCTCAGAGTTTCTTAAACTAATTTGTCCTGGGGACCAGTCATGTCAGGCTTTGGGGCCCTGCATAAATGACCGCCCCCAAAAGATGCGTATCCGCATAGATAGATAGATACTATTACTATAGATAGATAGTATTACTATTATTATTATTATTATTATTATTACACCACTACCACTACTGTTATTATTACTATTAATATTAGTATTATTAGGGCTTATGCCTATGTAAGAACAATATTAAACATGACCTAACAGGAACGCTTTGGCTAAATTTGAGATTATTGCCAAATAAATATATTACTGCCAATATATATATATATTAATTAGGCTTTTGTTGTTATTATTATTATTATTATTATTATTATTATTATTAACCTATGCCTATATATATGAACCACGAAACCTAGTTTTGTTTTGTTTTTTCACTTTTTTTGTTTTATGGGTTTTTTTTTTTTTTTTTTTTGAGTGAATGAGACAAAGGGCGGGAACGCTGAACATT
>JAOVYU010000037.1:3761407-3771649 GCA_025674565.1 Synodontis membranacea | reverse complement strand
AGGAAAAAACTGAGGATTAAATAGCAAGCAAATAAAATCACACAAGCAAACAAGTGTGTGTGTGTGTGTGTGTGTGTATGTGTGTGTGCGTGTGTGTGTGTGTGTGTGCATGTGTGTGTGTTAAAAATGCCACATTTCTGTATGTTGTATTTTGTGAAGGGTGGGACTATGTAAATCAGGTCACACAGTGCTTTATTAGTTGGTTGTGAGGGCTGGTGCTCAGACCACAGAAGCCTCCAGAGCGTCACCGCTACAAATGGGCATTTGAAACACTGCATATTTTTAGGACAGTCCTAAATTTACTTTTGCTTGTTGGACTTTCTTTGCATTCATCACTTTGCTGAAGATGCTGTGGCTAGATTTTGTGAGCCCACTCATTTTTCTGAGTGTTAGCATAGCTGTTACAAATGCTTATGCGGCTTTCCATAACATACCCAACCGTTTCAACTTCTACAAGTCAGGATCCGATGCTCATTATAGCTCTGGCAAGCCCACTGCTAGACACAAGTGAGTATTACCAGTATACTGGACTAATATATATTAGAGAGTTATCTCCAAAGTATATATATATTAAAGTATCACTAAACAAGGCAATTTTTGTGTCCTGTAAATAGTGGACTTGTATGTAAATGTAAATTGTGCTTTGTATAATATGCTTGTATAATTTGTTTTATTGAATTAGTTTAATTTTATTTTATTATTATTATTTGATTAGTTGAAGGCTGCATTCTCCCCTGGTAGTATTAAAAAGAAAAATGGATGCGTTTCAACTAATAAAAGAAAAGCACAGAAGCATCTAATTCCAATATTCTGGAATATATTTAAATATCTTTGGTAATATTATTCTTTTTTCTTTTGGTAGCTCGTGCTTTTTCATGATCAGGAAGTATTTAAATCTTTCTACCTTATGATATCCCAAATGATTATATTGGATTTTCTTTTATTTTTTATTTTTTTATTAAATAATAAAATTCTATTTTGCCTTTCTTTTATTCTTCCTTTTTTCTTCCCCTCTTTTTCTAGAAACCACTGTGCATATGTGGTGGAAAAGAGTGTTTCTTATACTGTTCAGGATGGTGTCGCTCCCTATGTGAAAGCAGAGTACAAAAAATGTGGCTTGGGAAAGATGTGTCCAGGACTTAGGTAAGGAATACTACAATTTTCTGCTTAATTTATTTACTGCAAAGATGACCATTGGTCACTTTACTTGATTGGGAAAAGATATAGATGTTGAAAATACACTTGCTAACATCACAGCAGAGAATCTGATTTATTACATTTGTGTATTCCCTATCTACTCTCATAGGTACCGGATGCTCTACAAGCCAGTGTTTAAGGTGGCATACAAGACAATTACTGAATTAGAGTGGCGTTGTTGTCCTGGATTCAGTGGTGTTGGTTGTAACATTGGACCTACTGCTTATGGAATGAAAGCAATGCCCCCTTTCAAGGGTCAGGTGACATCCTACAAAGGTCCTGTGCCATCTCATAAAGGTTTGCAGCCATCCATGAAAGGTCCCCTATCTTCTTACAAAGGCTCTATGTCACCACCATTCAAGGGCCCAATGCCTGGCTTCAAAGGACGAATGTCCTCTTATACGGACCCGATAAATGCTTATGAAGGTCCAATGCCTCTATTTCAGGGCCCAATGTCCCAACCCAACTATAACAGAAACCTCTGGAATCAACCGTTGACACCCTCTGGCATAATGGATGAATATCCATCTTATCCAGAAACTTCATTTGAGCCTGATCAGGAATCTGAAACAGATAATCTTGATGCAGTGCTGGAACAACACAACCCTCTGATTAGTAATCAAGATACTGTACATGAATCCATTTCAGATGATCATGAACCAATACCAAACTACCAGGATACCATACCAGATCACCAACAGTCAAGTCCACTTCCAGAGACAAAGCAAGTTCCTGAAACACAGGCATCATCAGGTGATAGTGATGCAAATCAGGGTGAGATTAAGTTTTTTAAAAAAAAAATATATATATATATTTCCATATGCACGTTTTTATAAAAAAAAAAAAAAATTAAGTTTTTTGTCTAGGTGTTCATCCTAGGAGAAGATCTATATTTGGCTATTAATTTTATCCCCATTTCTTCACCACAGCTGTTGAAGAGAACAATGTTAGAGCTGAACGTTTAAATCAGATGGAAGAGGACGTGCAACGACTTTCTCTTGGTCTTGAGACACTTCGTGCTACAGTGACAAGCTTAGAAGACCACTTACGTGCGACACTTCGGGAAGATGCAAGCCGCATGCTCTCTACCCTTCTATCTGAAACGCCCAATGGTGCTGCATCTCGGGACAAGAGCATTGGTTTTGGAGACCTGCCTGGTGGTGCACTAGATATAGAGGGCTCAGATGCTATAGGTCAGTTCCCAAACCTGGGTGAGTTGGCTGAAAAGGTAGCAGAGCTGCATGCTGAGGTACTGGCTAAAACCTCAGATCTTGTAGATTTAAAAAAGACAGTACTAGAGCATGAGGGGGCCCTACAGAGGCTCTCTGGTGGGGCAGGGAATCTCACAGATTCTCAACATGCGCTGGAGACACTGATGGAGACCAAACTTAGCAAGGCAGGAGAAAATGTGCTAGGAGACTTTGACAAGCGTGTGAAGACTGCAGAGCAGCGTTGTGAGGATCGGGTGATGGAGGTGCATCTCCAGTGCAAAAAAGAGCTAATGGAAGGACAGGAACAGCTGGAGCAGGTCATAAATGGTAGTGTGACAGCCTTAAAAATGGAGCTTGCAAACATTTATGCTGAGCTCCTTGGTCAAGAACCCGAGGATGCTTGCTGCATGGCAATGTCTGGCATGACTGAAAGGCTGGTTCTTCTAGAGCAGTCAATGGATGGCTTGAACCAGTCACAAGTGAATATTCAAGCTGAACTAAGTGGCCACAAGGACCATGTAGATGGCATGGTAGAAGGTAGACTGGCCTATGTAGAGTCGATTCTGAATACAACAGAGAAGCAACAAGGAGGTGTTGGTGGAATAACAGCTGATATCCTAGAGGACTGCCTGGAGGGAAAGATGAACGACCTTGAAATTCGTTTGTTTGCTGCCATGGAAGAATTGGGTAATACGACTTCTCCAGTTCTGGTTGAAGGTCAGACAGTGCTCACATTAGACACAGAAGTCAAGTCCCTCAAAAAGAGGGTAGAGGAAGATCTGGAACTCATTCAGAAGCAGCTTAACTCCCTTGAAGTTGTCTGCACGTCTTGTGCTCCAAAACCAGTCCTTACAGGATATGCTGTACCACTGATAACTTTGGAAGAGAAAGACAAGAAAACATATGAAAACCTTAATGGGCAGCTCATTGCACAGTCAAAAAGACTAGACAATCTGAATGCCACTCTAAAGTCATTGCTAATACAGCTGACTGAGAGACAAGAAGAGAAGGAGCTTCAAAGTGAGGTTACCCTGGTGAAGGTGAGAATGCACTCTATCAATCACACTCTTTGCGGACTAAAAGACTCATTTGGGAAGGTGGTGCATGACGTTGAACAAGCTAACCTTACTTGGCAAGAAAGAGAGGACAGGTTAGCACAGCAAGTTAAGGGCGTGGTGCAGTTGGTAGGACGGCAGGCCTCTATGTTGGGTGTTGGGGAGAGGAAGCTGATTCGTCTGAAGGGTGAGTTGCAGGATCTACGGCGCAGACTGGCTTCAGAGCTCCAGACCTGTCGCTCAACTGCTCTGGGCGTGCAGAAAGAGGTAACTCATGTAGGGGGACGTGTGGCCCGCGTAGAAGGTCAGTGTAGTGGTTTGTCACGGCTGGCTGAAGACTTGGAGCTGATCCGAGGAGAACTGGAGAAACATTCAGATGGATATTTTTCCCAGATCAACAGCACCCTTGTCAATCATTCCCTTCAGCTATCTAACCTTAGAGATGGATTGAAAAACTGTACTAGGACTTCTGGGTTAACAGGGGACCACGTAATGGCAGTAACTCAGCTATTAGAAGAGCCACACCCCGTTGAACCACCTAGACCAAGAGGAGACCAGTTTATTGATCCCACACAGGTGTAAGATGACTAAGTCAGGAAAGCTCCATAATGTGGGTAAAATAAATTTAAACACTACTCACAAGCCAAGCAGCATATTTAATTAATTTTTACTAAATTAAGTTGGTAAAAACTTGGTATATATTACTGTTTATACTTTTTTGTACTGATTAAAAGGATATATTTCAATTTGTTTCTGTGAAGTGTGTAATACTTGACACTGAGCAATAATACTGTATGTGCCTGTAATGTACTGTATTCTTGCATTCTTGTAAATACTAAAGTTGTTTTTACTAAAATGTTTTTTTTAATTGAAACATAGAATACAAAATACAAATTTATACAAATGAAAATGTTTTAGATTAGCATGGACTATAACATAAAGCAATGGAGATCTGAGTATAAAATATAAGGCCACTCAACTCAAAAATATCATGCCATAGTCCTATATAACAAGGAATAAATAAGAGAAATATCAGAACATAACAGCTGTAGGTGAAAGCTAATATCATTTCCTTTCATACTACATGGTTTACTGCAGTGTTTGCACAGGCTACAATTTGTGGTTTTCATGAACCTTCCTTTGTATTTGGCACCTAGAGAAATTGTTTTCATGATTAAATTAACCTATTGGAATTGGTCACTTTCAAGTACAGATTGAGCCAACACAGCGTAATGCTGAATGGAGTATAACTGTATAGCTAACTAATTGGAAGTTAAGGTTTATTCCAAAGGAGTTGGTAGATGAAGATGACTCCAATGGCCCAGGGTAGACACTTCTGGTATAAATATTGTCTGCTTTTCAGTGAAATTACTTGTCCCTGTCTATGTCCCTAGTGTTGTATCACAGATTCCCAGCCTTAACATTAACTTTTTTTTCTTGTATGAGGGTGGAAGTGGGCAGAGTCAATGTTAAAACGGAGGGCATTTGTAGACCAATGTTAAATTAAAATGAACTAAGGTTATTTTGGAAGTGTATGTCTAAGTTTAGATTGTAAATTACGTGGAATGGTACCAAACAACTAACAGTTTAGTGGTGGTTAGTTGGTACAATATTCTGTGCTAGGTGGTGACCTGAAAAAGCACAAACACTTACTAATTAATCCATTCTGGGGTGTGTTGTTCTTAATATCAAACAACAGCACTGCCAGTCCATAGACCTGAAATGCACCTCGGAAAAAAAACCCAGACACCCCCCCCCCCCGCCCCCCCAAAAGGTGGACACAAATATGGTATACATGGTCAAATATAAAACAAAACAAAACAAAGATGCTATGTACAAATGAAAAGCTAATTTTCTTTGTATGCATATTTTAATGTATACACATAGTAGTTGATGTACAGTTCTCCTTCTTTTCTGCTTTGACTCAGACTACCTCAAAATTCCTAATACAAAACTTGAACAGGGGTCACAACAGAAAGAGAATGGCAAACGATCCTTGCAAACAATATCTTATACTATCTGAAATAAACATATTTTTTTTGACATTAAAGAATTATTCCATAAATTTAAAAAAAAATAGATGTCATAATTTTGGGATTTAAAATATTGTTGGGTAGTCAAACGCATGATGAAGGGGTGGGTGTCAGATGCCATGCCCATTGGGTATGCATATGATTAGACAAACTTGACCTTTTCAATGAAATTTTTTTTTTTCTGGGGAAAGGAAAGACCCAAAGTGAGTGATAATAATCAGCCTTAGATCCACATCAGTGGTGGAAAGGGTACAGAACACAATGACTTGAGTAAAAGTACTGCTACTGTAGTAATAATTCATTTGAGTGTGCAATAAAATTACTCAATCAAGAGAAAATAACTAGTCTAGTGAAAAACTAATTAACAAATTCCTTTTTTTTTTTTCATATCTACAACTGACACAACTAAAGCACAAAGGCAATCTATATCTGAGGACTGCATTTATTAAAAATGATCTTAACAAAACAAATGAGCTGTGCTGAAATAAATCCCACATTGATTATCAACCGTATATAATGAAATATAACATAACACAAAGTAGACAAATGCTGGTGGGCATTCGTTAGCTAGGTTTGTTAGCTGGAAAGTTACCGGTAGTTAATGTAAATTCATATTTTTGTTTCTAGCTACATTGTAAGCAATCTTGAAAAATAAATACCCCCTTTATCATAAAATTATCATGAAACTACTTTATTCTTGATTGGGTCTAGAAGTTCAATTACAGTTTGCACATGCTTTTTTATAACTGCCACAATAAATGTAGCAAATTTGAATATTTCATTTTTAAAGACTCAAGTAAAAGTACAAGTGCATTATTTTTACCAAAAAAAAGTACAGTGTGCTGCTTGAGAGGAGACAGTTTAGGTTCTTCTGGCACCTTATCAAGATGCCCCATGGTCAGTCGCCCCTGGACAGCAACCATTGGTCAGAAACAGGAATTGCTGGAGAGATTATATCAACCAGCTAGCTAGGGAATGTCTGGGGAATTCCCAGGAAGAGCCTGCGGTTGGAAATAGAGAAGTCAGGGCTGAACTTAGCTTTTTGCCACAGTGATCCCCAACTGGGAAAAGAGTGTTAATTAAGAGAGTTAATTTAGTGTTAAGAGTTGGTGAGTCATTGTACACTTTGTGCAGTGTGGTTGTGGTGGCTCAATGGTTAATGTGTTGAGTACACCTTAGATGAAGCCAGGACAGATGTGATAAATAAAAAGTGACAACTGGAATTGGCTCAGATGAAGTCCTGAATAACAATTTTTCAAATGTCAAATGCAGTGACTAAACACATCATTACTGAGACATGTGAGGAAAACAAGATTCAAATGTGTTTTTTTTTTTTAAATAATTATTTGTGTAAACACACACACTTTGAGTTGAAGAACTCAAAAAAACAGAATCATATCAGGAAATAGAGAATAAGACACAGTACAAGATGCAGTACAAGCCCTTTACATTTACTAGTAGATTTTATGCAATTAAGTGTTATATATGCTCAATAAAAGTGTGAATTTTGATACTCATTTTACCCTCCATGTGAAGTATTAATTTTTAAACATTTCTTCCCTTGCTGTTTAGAGGTTTGCTGATGTACCAAATATATTTACATGTTATATAAATTAATGTGATTTCAGTTAACATTATGAGTAATCAGGTTACAATTTGCATAGCACATGATGCACCTCTTGGGGTTTTCTTCATATCTCTGAGTATAAAGCATTATGACCTTGAACTGAATTTGCTGGGACGCCAACTACTGGGAAGATTTTCGTTCGTTTTTGCAAAAAAGGTTTGGAAATCATTTTCACTGTACATTGGTGAATTTGAAATTGTTGTTTGAAGATGGCCCTATAACCCTTCCCAGATTGATGACCATCAACAATCAAAGAAATATTAATCATCCTGTGATTTTGCAAAAGACGGACCAAACTACAGCTCTGAAAGTAGGAACTTGTTTTATGACTTCATCCGAAATTGCATGTTAACATGCTCATTAGTGCTTATGTCACAGAAGGACACATTAATACATTCATCAGGTAAAACGTTATAATCACCTACAGGTGAAGTGAATAACACTGATTATCTCTTCATCATGTGACCTGTTAGGGCAGGGGTGCCAACAGGTGATTCCAATTGTTTAATCAGTTGATCTTGACTTTCAATAGACTCAGCTGTGGCTTCTGCTTGGTTAGAATGAAAACCTGCACACACACCGGCCCTTCCTGGACAGGTTTGACACCCCTGTGTAAGTGGATGGGATATATTAGGCAGCAGGTGAGCATTTCGTCCTCAAAGTTGATATGTTAGAAGTAGGAAAAATGGGCAAGCATAAAGATTTGTGCAAGTTTTACAAGGGCCAAATAGTGATGACCAGACGACTGGCTCAGAGCATCTCCAACTCTTGTGGGGTGTTCCCGGTCTCCAGTGGTCAGTATCTATCAAACGTGGTCTAAGGAAGGAACAGTGGTGAACAAGCATTTAATCATGGGCAGACAAGGCTCATTGATGCATGTATTGATGCCGTGTGGCCCAATCCAACAGACGAGCTACTGTAGCTCAAATTGCTGAAGAAGTTAATTATGGTTCCAACAGAAAGGTGTCAGAATACACAGTTCATGGCAGTTTGTTGCATATGGGGCTGCACAGATTCACAATTGGGATGTGCTGGACAAACAAGTCCAATCCATGGAGGTCCCACCTCACAACTTACAGGACTTAAGGGATCTACATTAACTACAATAACAACACATTTTCTATCTCAGGTAGAATGATTCCTGTCATTCACCTTTAATAATTGCTTTACCCTGGTGAGGGTTGCCCTGTAGCCTATCCTGGGAATGCAAGGCACAATGCAGGAACAGACACTGGATGAGACACACTTGTTCACACATGCATTCACACCTACAGTATGTACAATTTTAAATCACCAATCTACCTTAGCATATTTTAGGTAGGTGAAAACCAGAGAAAATGGGGAAACCCATGCAGACATGGAAAAAACATTCACAGAAACTGAACAGATAGAAACCAATATAGCATTTAAGTTCAGGTTCCTTCCCTTTGGGTTATCTTTAGTTATATTAGGTAAATGACAATGGCTAGGAGAAGAGTGTGATGTAGTGGGGACCTTTTATAGGCTGCACATGAGTTCAGGGTCTCAATGTGAACTCTTAATTACCTGGTAAAAAAGTTTTGAAGGAAACAGTCCTGGCAGACTTCCAGGTCATATATCCACCATCATGTACACTACAGTACAGTATGTATCTATCCCACAGTATATAGTAATCAATACCAGTAGCAAACGCAGAGAGGACATATTGTTTCAGTACAATGGTAAAATGCCTAATGAATATGCATAACAGTTTATCTTAAAATTTCTTTGCCACCATTGTAGTGACACACAGTACCATTTTACAGTATATACGAAATCCCCAGGAAATTTGCATAACACTGTTAAATGAACTCCCATGGATGGTAATACTGACACAGTAGATCTTAATTTGACAGTGGAAATTTTATGAAATCCTGTTATAATCATCAGAACTTCAGGCCAACTTCACATCCAGTTAGTTCAATCTCTGCTAAACCACGTTTCACATAAGCCACTTTTCTAAATTTACTGTTTTTAAAAAAAAAAAATAAATAAATACATTATTTTTATGACCTTATACATTTGGAGAAGAAATGAGACTATTGTTTCAACAGGATAACTTATTCTTTATTGAATTTTCCTTCATGGATTCCATAGAACAATACAACAGAATTTCTGGATAATTTTGGTGTTTTTTTTTTCAGCATGGTCATATTCACTGTCATCAACATCATTTGAACGCTAAGAATATATTATACACAATAAATACAGCACAACCCAAAGGCATCGAGAGTTTCACGAGACGTACCAAACACCACTAACAACAGAGTAGTTGAATAACATATTTATTAGGGAGGAAGGAATGGGACAGATTAGAGAGAGCGAAAGAGAACAACAGAAAGTAAAGGAAAAAGCAAGAGAGAGGTGCTAAGGCTGTGGGTTCACAGGCTGTCTAGATCTACTCAAAAGCTACTCAAATTGGCTTACACTCATGGACCACTAAAAGTGTGCAAATATTAGATGCGACCCAGTCATAAATTTAATCAAGCTAGACATATGAGCACGTGATCATGCATAATTACAGAGCAGCTCATCATAATATATACCGAATTAATGCCAAATATATGCACTGATTGTAAGGGACTGAGTATGACCTTGATGTTCCTCAGCCTTTAGACAGTGTATATTCATTTTTCCTGCATACAGATTACTACAGCTACACAACCCAGAATTCAAGGCTTATACCATACGAGAGAGTGTCGATACACTGCTCATATACATTTCTGTATGAGCAAACTGATGTCGGTTAAGATGTTCATGCTTGTTACTTGACTCACACAAGTTAGCCGGAATGGACAATGCAGGTTGGTCTACAGCAATCCCCTCAGTTAGAACCAATTTTTAAAAGAGCTCATGCTATCATATAATGCCAGAAAGGAATGGCACCTGCATATTGATTGATTAGTCAAGCAGATAAACCTGTCTATCCTGGCATCCATGTGATACTATGATCAAATCATTAAAAAAAAAAATGCATTATTTTGTCTATAGTACTTTAATCAGTCCTGTTAGTGCATATATAGGAATGTTGTATCTTTCAACAGATCTGCTGTATAACATAAAAGAGCAAATCATCAAACTGCAGATTTTGCATGGCATAT
>JAOVYU010000037.1:3687504-3698078 GCA_025674565.1 Synodontis membranacea | reverse complement strand
CTTTGTGTTGATCTATCACAGAAAATCTCAATAAAAAACATTTAAGTTTGTGGTTGTAAGGTGTCAAAATGTGTAAACGTTCAAAGGGTATGAATACTTTTTCAAGGCACTGTAGAAATAAGGAGGTCAAAACGCAAAACCACACAAAAGTCTATAGTGTGTACTGTTTAAAAGCTTCCTATCAGTGATGTACTTATGGCTCTAAAGTACAGGACTTGCAGCAGCAGAAATGTCCTCACATAGCATTACCACTGTCACGCAACCTCGCACCCAGCTCCACGTGCCACCATGCTCCATGCTGCCTTGTGCTTTTGTTTTCAATTAAGTCCTTTCTCCTTCCTTTTCTCATCATCGCTCGTCAGTCATTCTCACTTGTTTCCCATTAGCCCTTGATGGTTCTGCGTATTTATACCTTCTCCCTCTTTAGTTTATGGTCTTGCTTTTGTCATGGTTTCATGTCATTTCATCGATGCTGTTTATGCTATTGGTTCTCTGGTGTCCCTGTTCTCGTGTTTTGAATCTTGTGGTTTGTTTACTGTGCACTACTGTAGTGACTTATATGGAGAGTATTAGCAGTGAGACCAATAAATGACGGACCTCAGTCTTCTCTTGAAAGTGACTTGGGTTTTAGTATACCCTGGAAGAAAACCGAAACGGTAATAAAATACAACCTTGTTTAATGTTCTGCCAACGACAACCTATTTTTCAATCTTGTTTTGATCAGACAATTACGTTAATTAAAAAATGAACACATCCACAGCTCTGCGTGCACTTGAAGACTGACTCCATTTCTGTTAACGCATGCTTTTGTTTTTCAATCCTAATGTCTCCTGATCATTCTCACCTGTTTATGAGTAGTTTGTCTCGTGAAACCTGGTGTTTTCCTATGTCCTGTGCAATGTGTTACGTTCAGTATCTTCTGCCTGTCATGGCTAAACCTCTGTTCCGTGTTCCTGTTTCTGGTTTTGATCACATTTTGTTTGCTCTCTTTGACTCCTTGCCTGTTTCATGACCACGACTTTGCCTCGTGTTCCTGGTTTCTTTGCCCGAGCTGTTTTGCATAAACTGTCTTCACTGCACATGCGTTCCACCTCATTATCACTCCCTGGACCCGTACCCAATTGATTTTTTTGATCAACAGACTCAACCAATTTATATGGTCATATTGCCTGCATGCACTATCAGCATGCAGTATAGCTCATCTGTTTTTTTTTTTTAATGAGTAATTAATATCTATTTTCTCATAAGCACTTGTTCATCCATTTGCAAAAATGCCATTATACATTATGTGAGTGATTTGTCGACCGGGTTTTCATATAAAATGTGCCTGAAGATGGTTTACACATAATTAAATATGCACTTCTACACACAGACTACAAATAGTAAAAACTTGCCATTTACTTACTTATTGACTAAAAAATATTACAAACCATGTGGTTTATTTGAACCATTCATTTCACAAAAGCAGCATATTTTTTCAGGAGACGGCTATGGACTTATGCATGTTTAACAGATATTTTCACAATATTCAAGGAGCTGCAAAGGTATTGTTAACAGTGCTGAGCAAAGTGCAGCATTGGGTCTCATCAAACGTTAAAAAAAAATGTTATTTAAGCCAAACCAAACTAAAAATTAAAATACCAGATTCACAGTTTTGTAAAAATGCTGACTTTCTTGGTATTCGTGTGAATGCTGACACATAGAAGTCACTTGTAAAATTACCATACGTGTGCATCCCACAGCTGACATGCTTTTGGTGATGCCCACAAAACGCTACGAAACCTTTGATTTGTGTCTACGACGATTAAAACAAATATGATTTAGCGGTGTATGCAGCGAAGTCACAGCCCATGAAAAGGCCCATCCAGCATAATGTACTGTAACTGAAGTCAAAGGAAAATCTGATTGCTGCTAATTGAAAGGGTTTTTTACCCAAGTCAAATATACATACACGTGTATCTCAAAAAAATTATATTATTGTGAAAAATTCCTTTCTTTTTTTTTTATATAATTTAAGTCAAAAAGGAAAACTTTCATATATTCCATATTCCTTATACTTAAACTGAAACATGTCAAACCTTTTTTATTTTAATTGTGTATATCTTAAATGGCTATGGCAGAAATCCAGTATGTCCAATTATTATAATTTTTCCAAAGATCAATCAAAATAGGATTTACAATACAGAAATGTCCTACGTCTAAAAAACATGTTCATTATTACAGTCAATACTTGGCTGTGGCTCCTTTACCACTAATTACTGCATCAATGCTGTGTTGTATAGAGGCGTTCGGCTTGTGGCGCTGCTGAGGTCTTATTGAAGCCCAGGATGCTTTGGGTCAGGTGTTTCTCATCTTTTTCTTGACAATACCCCATAGACATGGCACCCCAAATCATCACAAACTGTGAAAACGTCACACTGGACTTCAGGCACCTTGGATTCTGTGCCTCTCCACTCTTCCTCCATACTTTAGGACCTTGATTTCCAAGTGAAATTCAAAATTCACTTTCATGTGAAAAGAGGACTTTGGAATACTGAGCAACAAACCAATTCATTTTCTCCTTAGCCCAGATAAGACACTTCTGATGTTGTCTCTGGTTCAGGAGCGGCTTGTTATTAGGAATGTGACAGTTGTAGCCCCTTTCCGGAAGACATCTGTGCGTGGTGGCTCTTGACAAACTGACACCAGCTTCAGTCCACTCCTTGTGAAGCTCTCCCAAGCTCTTGAATCGACTTCTCTTGACAATCCTCTCAAGGCTGTGGTCATCCATGTTGCTCGTGCACATTTTCCTACCGCACTTTTCCCTTCCAGTCAACTTTCCATTAATATGCGTCAGTACAGCACTCTGCGAACAGCCAGCCGTTTCAGCAGTGATCTTCTATGGCTTGGTTGTGTGTACTGGACTAGACTGAGAGATACATGGTATTTATACTGTTTGAATAGTTACTCAAACTCAAAATTAAAAATTGTTTTTTATTATTATTATTTGTTGTAGGACATAATTATAAAAAATTAAATAGAAAAAAATCTTTGACACATTTTAGGTTTTGTGTAATGAGCCTAGAAAAAATAACATTTGTACTTTCTTTAATAACTGATGGAAAATATTGCACCTTTTCAAGATTTGCTTGTTGAACATCCATTACACATTCAGTTACTCCTTTTCTATTAAAACAAGCTCCACTCTTCTGGGGAGGTTTTCCACTAGATTTCGGAGTGTAACTGTGGATATTCATGCTCATTCAGCATCAAGAGCATTAGTGAGTTCATGGAACTGACGTTGGGTGAGGAGGTCTGGGGTGCAGTCCTTGCTCCAGTTCATCCTAAAGGTGTTCTGTTGGGCTGAGGTCAAGACTCATGTCTTCATGTCTTCATGGAGCTCGCTTTGTGCACAGAGGCATTGTCATGAAAGATGATTTGGGCCTGTTAGTTCCAGTGAAGGGAAATTGTAACACCACTGCATGTGAAGTCGTCCAAGACAATTGTGTGTTTCCAACATTGCGGTAACAGTTTGAGGAAGAACCATATATCGGTGTCCACAAACTTTTGTGTGTATAGATATATTACTCTTAAAAAACATGATCCGTAAATCCACAAATTAGAAGATTTGATTTAAGTCAATCAACCAAGTTTTACATTGGTTAGTCCTCTTAGTAAAATCACACACACGGAGAGAAGCAGATGTCATACATGACAGTTTTTTCTGAATTCAGAGGGTTTTCATTAATGCCAATTTTTGGTGTAAAAGCTCATACCAACAATTTACACATGAATCCACTTGTATCCAGCTTAATAAATGATTTCCATTGTCAGTATAGGGAGCCTATCAGTCGTGTACTATAAACCAAGATAAGTAAAAGCATTTTTGGCTTAAATACAAACTTTTAATTATAAGATCTTACACACCCCCACATCCATGTTTTTTTTTTCCCCCTGCTTAACATTGAACAGCCATGAATCCACAAATCTGTGAAAATTAAGAATATATCATATTTTATACCATTTCACAAGTGAAAACTAATTTAATATGATGGGATATCAAACATTACAGAAGGATCAGAGAGATGAGTTGGCTTAGTGCAAGGAGAAAGAGCACACAAACACACACTCACACACACACTCATTAACTACATCCCTCCCCCCTCTGCACCTGGCATCTGAGATCTGGCTTTAAGCATCTACACAGCAGTGGAGAGAGAGAAAGTGGGGGATGGATAGGGAGAGGGAGAGAGAGAGAGATATGGGACAAAAATGAGTGATGGAGTGATGTGGAAGAGAGATAGAGAGAGGAAAGCAGAGTAAGCTGCTTATCAGAGCCAAGAGCCTTTAAAGCAGCCAAACGAACAGGCAGTGACAATCTCCCCTGACCACCCCTCTCTGATTTTTCTCACATCTAAGGCTACTTTATGTTCTCTGTATGACAGTCCTGCACCTTATGCTTAGAAGAAAATCCAGGGAGAGAATAATTATTCACATTATAAGCTCTTCAAGGACATGCTTTGTGTTAGCCTCATATCTATTTTCCCACTAGGAAATTTTTTATTTATTTTTTTTTTGGTCAAAGGATTTTTTTTTTTACTGGAGAAAATCCACTTCTGTTAACATCTCATTAAAAAAAAAAAAAAAAAGCTTTAAATAAGACGATGAGCTACTCAAGTTAGGCTTTAGGTTCCGGTGCCCTTCTTTGCACCAATGCCCTTCTGCCCTTGAGCAACTCACTCTACCCCAAGCAACATGGCGCCTTGGTCTCCTCTTACCCAGGAACGTGAATTAAAGGTTAATAAGGACCAAGGTAACTATAGAGGTATTTCGCAATTTCTGAGGTGTAAAAATGGATGAGTATCAAAAACATTATGGAGAAGCAGGTGAATGTTTCAGACTGTTGGTGTTT
The DNA here is from genome assembly GCA_025674565.1 of Synodontis membranacea. Classification (NCBI taxonomy): domain Eukaryota; kingdom Metazoa; phylum Chordata; class Actinopteri; order Siluriformes; family Mochokidae; genus Synodontis; species Synodontis membranacea. The sequence continues at coordinate 3,693,187 of JAOVYU010000037.1, read as the reverse complement.
CACTGGTTTTCAGATTTATCTTCAGAATATTAATTACAGGAAGTAATGGGAAAACACTGATTCATCCTTTCCTTTGCCGGCTTTTAATATACAATTTCAATCATTTTAAAACATTACCTACTGTACAGTCCAAGTTAAATAGTAAATTGTTTGATTTTGTTTTTAGGTGTGAGTGTGTGTTCATGGTGCCCTGTGATGGACTGTTCCCATCTAGGGTCAATATCTGCGTTACTACTGTATTTATTGAAGTTTTAAGCATTTAATGAAGATGAATGAATGAAAAAATTAAATAATGACTATCAAAATGGCATCAGAAAATTTCTACACCATTCCTATAAAAATACATCTTTCAGGGTCTATGAATGCGCATGATACACAATTTGGAAAATTATCCCGTCTCAACCCCATTTTATTATTAATGCAACTTTACTGTGATAATATTATATCATAATTTTAATAAACTCTCTGATTATTGTAATACCCTAAAACATAATTTTAATAAATCATGCTTGAGTGTGACATTATTCGAACTAAAAGTCAAAAATATTGAATTGAAATGACACAAACAAGCTCTGGCAAATTAAAAAAAAAAAACTGCAAATTGAATTTTTGAATTTTTGCTCAATCGAGGGACGTCATCCTCCCTAGACTCTGTAAATAAATAAATAAATTATTTAAAAAATAATTTCAATAATATTAAGATTGAATGTACATATCCTCTGACTGGGAACCTGTCTATGCTATAAGTGCATGCACTGTGAAGACGTTCATCACCAATATTAGAAACAAACAAAATGAGCCAAAATCAAACTTTTTTTTTTTTTAATCTATTCTAGTTGTTAAGAGAAATTTCTGCAAGGGACTGTGCTATTATAGTGATGAACATCTCATTTTCCAACATGCATTTCCATCATTTCAGTTTCTTCAGGTGGAGTACTGAATATATTTAGAGTGTATATTTATAAGTGTCAGCGTTCAAGGCAGTTTGCCTTGCTTCATTTGCATGCAAATTGCACTGCTCCACTGCTCCAGATACAACCTCTCCAATGGGACTGGCAGAAGGCTATGCCTGAAGGGTCAGTCTCCAACCGCGTAATGATGTGCAAGCTTATTAGGCTTCACTGTCTCTTCCTTTCTCTGGTTTTCACTCACAAGCCCTATGGTGACCCCTCTTAGCAGACAACTGTTTGGTTCACTAAGCGTCTATGTATTAGCAGAATGCTCCCCTGCATAAATGGCACTTGTATAGCTCTTAGAGTTGCCCTCGTGGACGGACCATTAAGCTCAATTGTCATAAAACAAAACATGGGGTTGGAATATCTTCAGTACCACTGTTGCTTTAAAAAGGAGATAAATTTGCTCAAATCTCCAACTAGCATTGTTAACCCAGGGCCCTTTTTGATCTGTTCATTCTCTTGATACTGTACTTGGTGAACTTTCAGTGCGTGAAAGTGCATGCAACGGTTTCTGCATTCAACACAAAAAACCCAATTCATTTAGCTGATGAGGACATTCTAATCCTCAGATGGGATCCTGTGTTCCTTAAAGATCCCCACTAAGACACAGCTGAAGAATCAGAAAACGGTTATACTCTTTGCAAGCAAAGACCAAAGCATCAAGACAGCATGTGGATCATGGGGTGGGGGAAGGGGGATTAAAATTGCTCATTTCTATTGGATATAAATATAAATTGAAGCACTCAAAGAGATTACAATCCACATGGCAAAAAGGTGGCTCATAGTCTTGTCTGCTGAGGATTACAGTATTCAGCTGACAGGAAATTCATTTCTCCATCTCCACAAACAGTAACCACAAATATGAACAAGCTAATCCATTGCTGTTAAATAATAATGGAAGTTTTCAGATACATAAAGGCACACAAGGTTGACAGGGCGGAGATTAAACTGTTATTTTGGTTCTATTAAATCGTGGCGTTCTCTAGCGAGACGGAACATTTTTGCCTAGAGCTTCAGCTCCTTTCCAGCATTTGTGCATTTTTAGAAAATGGAAAAACAAGAAAACAAACTCGGTAGCTTAAATAATATGACTCGCCAGAATGTAATGTTGAAGTAACAAAAAAATAAATAAATCTACGTGACAAGTGATAAGTTACAAAAAATAAAATACACAATTAAATACATACCAATCGTATACAATGTCTTTGTATGCTGTAAATTTAAGATTTCCCTTCATGGAAACTAAGGTTAGTGAGTGCAAACCTGTTCCAAACTTGTTGACAATGTCTCTCTGCATAAAGCAATAAAGTCATGAAGACATAGTTTGCCAGGATAGTGTGGAAGAAGTCTCAAATCCCCACAGCCGTGCTCCAAAATCTAATGGAAAGCCTTCCCAGAAAACTCATAGTATTGGAATGGGATGTCCAAGCACATGCAAGACTGATGGTCAGGTGTCCATCATAAGTTCGGCCATATAGTGTATTATATCAATATATTATATCAGGTCTATTAGCTGTTCAACAAATATCAATCTTCAGAAAGTAAATTAGCTTGCTATTTGACAGATTGCTAATTTGGCCACCTTTCTAGATGTTGTGCAATCATGGGCAGCATACCCCATTTAGCTCCAACATGGGAACGGCAACAGGTGCTAATAGAGGCCCATTGGGGCAGCAATAACGATGAACCCGATAAATATTTTCAGTGGAGGAGGCGCAGTGGACAGAACAGTTAAAGACTGTGTTGCCAGGGTTGCATATTTTATGTCAAATTGGACTGGTTTAAAAATTGTATCTTCTTTCACAGAAAATAATCTGATTTCACTCCACAAAGTGTACAGTAAGTGCAGTCAGTGTGTCTATGATGTACAGAACCAATTCTACTGCAAGCTATATTGAGAAGATTGGAAGCGGGAAAGGGGGATTAAGTACAGTATATATAATATAGTAGATAATGTCCGTACATCAGAAATGCATGTGCACAGCAGTAACCTTGTTTACCGCGCAAAGGCTTAGATTAAAGACGGTAAATATGCCCCACTTTTAAAATGCTCTACATCTTTGGGCTAGTTTTAGGTCTTTTGAAATGTAGTTTTTGAAATGTAGTTAGACTGGAACTTTTGTTGGAACCTGGGAACCTTAAGTAATGTCTTCACATCTTCTACAGCTCTGGAAAAAATTAAGAGGCTACTTCAGTTTTTTTTCTTAAATCAGCATCTCTATATATTTCAGCCATTTCTGTTTGTAGTTTTCATTTTACTTAATGAGGTACTGACTAGGTGATCACCTGAACCAAATCTTATTTAACATGGAAGATTTCTGCAGGAAATTTCTGTCTCAAAATTTCAGTTTATAAGAACAAGGTCAAGCAGCAGACAATGGAGGCAGCAAAGTTACAGAGTAGTAGAGGAATGATCAATCAACACCTTTGAATGTCGACATCAAATGACTTACAAAAAGAATAGCAAATGGCAGCTGGGGTTAAGTGCACTGCAAGAACTGATTGAAAGCGGCTCCTCCAGGCGGGGATGAAGTCATCCAAAGCTAGAAAAAAAGCCCTACATCAAAGAGAACAAAGAAGAACCAGGCTGAGGTTTGCTAAAGACCATAAGGATTGGACCGTTGAGGACTGGAGTAAGGTCGTCAACTCTGATGAGTCCAATTTTCAGCTTTTCCCATCACCTGGCGATCTAATGGTTAGACGGAGACCTGGAGAGACCTACAAACCACACTGTCTCACACCCACTGTGAAATTTTTAGAGGATCAGTGATAATCTGGGGTGCTTCAGCAAGGCAGGATCGGGGCAGATATTTGATTGAGAAGGTCTTGATGTCTATGTACTATTCAAGGTCTAAAAATACTGCCATTTTTGGGTTATTTTGACCAGTTGTCATTTACTGAAATTATATGCCCTAAGTGACAATTTTTTTAATGTAAAAATTGGTGGAAATTAGTAGTAGTTTATGGAACGAAACAAATGTTCATGTTCCTCAAACACATACCTATAAGTATTAAATCCGGAAGAACTGATCATTTTGCAGTGGCCTCTTAATTTTTTTCCAGAGATGTATGTGTGTCTTGCACATGGTAAAAATGGTCATGGGAACCCTGCTGCATTAGTGAATACAGCTGAACAAATGTACAAATGTTTAAATATTTAACTGGTCAAATTGGCAATGGAAGTATTTGTAGTGCTAAGGACAGGCAGTGTAATTATCAGCAGGGTTGGGTTACTTTAAAAAATGTATTCCGATACAATTACTAATTACCTGCTCAAACATTTATTTAGTAACCTAATATAATTACCTAAAAAATAAAGTAACGTAACTGATTACTCTCCGTTACTTTTAGATTACCTCAATAACAAATATATGAATGATGACACCATTTTCACAGCTGGAAGGCAGAATCTGCACTCTAATGTGATGCTGTTCCCCTTTTAATAAATAATGGCGAAATTTCTACCCAGTAAAGGCATTCGTTCACCAGAGGTCATTATAATTAACTGGTGACTGTAAGATTACCTATGATTTCACTCGAGATCAGAGTGATGTTGTAAGAAAATACAATCGGTTGTTAGCGCTACTGGGTCGGAAAATAGACCAGTTTAACTCTTTCTTTTTGAAGCTCATTGAATCAAATAGCTTCGCTACTTGCTGCCAAATAAAATATAACAAAGCTGTTATGGACGGTTCAAGCAGGAACATGCCATTTCTCTTTTCATTCCCATACACGAATGCTAATATTTCTCACATTTAAACACAAATTATGTCATGAGGCCAGTAGGGTAGCATACGGTAAAGAGTTTTCATGCTGTAGAAAAAAATCCTACTGATGTTTCTGCTCTCTGCCACGTCACTCAAATTAACGGAGTGATGTAGCACACACAGCAGTTCAGCTAATAATGAAATTATTGGAAATTATTTGTATTTGTTGATAAGTTGTTGCAGCCCTTATACAAGCTTTTTTTTCTGTAACTATAACCTAATACCCCCTCCTTCCCATTTCGGCTATTCCTAACTAGGGGTCACCACAGCGGATCTTTTTTGTCCGCACGTCTGATTTGGCGGAGTTTTTACGCCGGATGCCCTTCCTGACGCAACCCTCCCCATTTATCCGGGCTTGGGACCAGCACGCAGGCATACACCAGAGTATGCACACCCTTGTGGCTGGATCTTTGTACAGCACCCGGCCTTCTCTGGGTGTCTCCCATCCAAGTACTAACCAGGCCTGCCCCTGCTTAGCTTCCGAGAACAGGCTTTTTTGTAACCTAATTACATAACACTGTGCCATGTTTTCCTTTATTCCCCAAACCTGATTACCAGCTACATGTGATATATTACATTAAATTTACATCTGAAGTACATACATGAAGTCTATTAGTATATTAATTACAATGAATCTATGTTAAGGCTGAATATGCTATGTTGAAACTATGAAAACTAAAACTGTCTACTCACTTTCAATACAAGCAGTCTTTCAGACAACAAATCAGACAAACACCAGTAAATATCTCTATTTATTTTCTGAGATCACTGGGAACATTACTACTCACCAGGTCATGATTAGTAGCATTCGAGTCGTCCTCAGGAAAAGGCCTGGATACTCCCAGAGCCACACAGTTAGCAAAAATGGCTAAGAGAATAAAAATATCGAAAGGTCTGAACACCTGAGTCAAGGAAGCAGAGGATTATTAATTGCAGTGGTAATCATTTTTACCCTTTATA
>JAOVYU010000037.1:3635905-3648868 GCA_025674565.1 Synodontis membranacea | reverse complement strand
TATATACATTAAATTCAAATCCATTTATATTTCGCATGTTACAGTATGTTTAGATCCATTAAAAAAATAAAACATTACGTCTTGAACATTATCACTGTTTAATCCAGATCCTACACTTCTCCTAAGATGCAATTGGTTGATGATTGTTTTAGGCATCGGGTATCTTCTGCATTGTGTGTGGATCTGTAGGGTGCACGGCTGGGAAATATAATGATATTACATGTACTGATAACCGTTTATTTACCACTATTATGCTGTAAAGGTGTCATGTACGAATGGGTGCAAAACGGTAAAGTTGAAACGTTAATCTGTCCCCTGGCGACCCAGTAACATTAACGGTATTCTTTTGCCACGGCTCCGGTGGGAATTAGTACCATTGGATTAACACATTGTGACCGGTTGTGACGATGCTGTTGGTGATATACAGTAAATGATGATGCGGTGATACTGCGGCAGAACTCCTGACACCTACATAACCCGAATCCTCGTCCTGCCTCACTGTGACACAGCGGCAAATTCAAAACAGCAGGTTATGAAAACACCACCAGATATGCCTGGAAATTAGAATGAATTGTACGCCATAATCAGTCTCGCACATCTTACATTAATTGCAGATGTTTGTGCTGTGTAGCATCCCGTTAAACACAGGCAGTTGGGAAGACATTACACTGTTAACAGACCGGAAACAGCGTCACTAGCCCTTACGTCTAATCGAATCTAATCTCATTCTATTCTATATTAATAAATACTGCATTTTATTTTTTTCCCTTGCACACACACACACACACACACACACACACACACACACACATATATATATATAGTGTTTTTTTGTTTGTTTTTTTACACTATGCTGAAAATCTTCAATCTTCAAAATCTGAAAGGTAGACCTAATGTGAGATTTGACCTGGAACAGTTGGGTTTTTAAATGGCTTAGAAAAACAGTATAGAGGAAAAACACTGTATGCTGAAAGTGCTTACATTTCAAACATGACTTTTGCATATGAATCTCACATCCGCATATGAATATTAGGATTAGCATGCATGAGGCATAAGTAAAATTGAATACCCAGTATGGTAAGCTTATTGGTACTTAGAACTTGGAAGCTTTAATGTGTTAAGATGATATGCATAGTGTTTAAACAGTATCACTGTATATAGCTTTTCCCCTTTTTTGTTTTTTTTGTTTCCTGAAAGGCTCACACACCAGCTCCTACACCCAGTATTGTGAAATCTTAATCTAGTTCAGCCAGTCTTAGTGTTAGATTACATGAGAGCTCTAGTTTAGGAAGGGTCTGGTAGGATAATCTGGCCACTGAAATATTTTGAGTTGATAAAGGTTATGAAGTACTGTATCAGTCAGAATAAGCCTGCTTACCCAGACAAATAAGTGACCGTTTCCTGCTTAGCTTCTTTGTTACTTCTACATTACTTCCTGCTAACACATATTTTTAGTAAAACAAAGTGCTTACACGCAGTCACACTGAAAAGCCAAGACTACATTTTTTATTTCTGTATTTTTTTATTATTGTTATTTTTTTCTATTACCTTGCCAAGATTTACTTCCAAATCCCAAGAACCTAAAGTGTAAATAAGCAGTTCACCACTATGCATTAAATTAATTTATTCATTTTAATCCATTTGATTAAACCAGACATGACATGCACTCTGGTTTTTTGCATCAGTGTAGCTGTTTAAACTAACTCAAGTGGAGAAATAGCAGTTAGCAGTAGAGTGCACACGCTGCAGTCTCCGATTGTTTTGCTCCTTATCTTTCTCTGAGTGCAGAAATGCTCATAATATGTAGGAAATAGTGCAGTGGAAGCTCTGCTTTGTCCTGTACACTTTTCTAGGTTTTTCTAGTGTTCGTGAGTTATTTACGCATTTGTCAGTCAACGAGCAATCCGACGCCCAGATAATTCTGTACAGGCGGATGATTTTAGTCATACTTAAATTGTAATCCGGAATATATTAGGGTGGTGCATAAGTTCGTGACCTTTTGAGCAAATGTATTTGCGATAATCTAATCACTGTTTTATTCTGTGACTTTCTGCCATTTACCTGGCAAAGAATAAATACCGTTGCGAAAGAAGGATTCGGGTTTTGAGGAAATGAATTCATCTATGCACTTTCGTGTATCCTTGACCTTTTTGAAATGTTGGCCAGAAAGTCTATGTTGCAGCGACCTAAACAAGTGGAAATCCGATGTCTAGGCTAATCTTTCCAAATCCGATGTAATCGTGTCTTTCACTTACAACATGTAATGCTGTTATGAAGGAGGAGGATGTTTTTTGTGAATGGCTGCTGGATGATTGTAGTTCATTTTTTTTTTTTTTCCACTTAATTTGATCAATTGATCACTGTAATGTTTGTCATTTGACAGTTTCTCCAGGATCGAGCAGGGCATAATAAAGGTCTAATGCACCTGTAATGCAGGTGTTAAGCTGTTGAGTGATATTTCTCTCTGAAAGTGCACGTTGAACCCACCTACCAACTTTCAGGATCTTTCCCATTGCCTTCAGACGCCTCAGAACAGTAGAATGATCCATATTCAAACGCCAGCTCTCAAGCCGATTCTTCTTCACACGTCACATCTTCTTCCATCCTTGCCTTCTGTTTCCTTTGGTCTACCACTCCTTTTCTCATCACCTGGCTCGAATTCACCTTTTGAATCAGCGAACTGGGTCTTGACTGCAGAAATGCTGATTGCAGCTTTGGATTAAACTTTGCAGATTTGGTCTCTTGCTTGACATTAATGCTTGATTGATAAAGTTTCTAAATCTTGTGCTTTTAAGGGGAGTTTTGATAAGTCCTTAAAGATATTTACTAGGCCACCCACTTACAGTACGCAACACCCTAATATATTCGTTGAATCTAATCTGTTGCCAGGAGCGTTAACATTTGCCCGCATTTCTCATTAATTTTTTGTCTAAACAATGAATAAACAAGTTACTCAGGAAGTGTAATATAGTACTGTTTACGTCAATTTAAAACTTTTATGTTCATTATGGTGTGTGTACGTGAGGCAGGTACCACCAGACTGCCGCGGGACGGGGAGATCTCCGGAGTGGACTACAACTTCGTCTCAATTGAGGAGTTCTTCTCTCTGGAGGAGTCAGGAGCTCTGCTTGAGAGCGGCAAGTTCAAAGGTCAGGGTTACACCTACCAGAATACAAGCTTACACCATTATAACCAAATAGCATTCTGGGATTTGTGTGCAAACTCTATAAATCCTAACATCCCATATAGCTGTTTATCATTCAGATTGAGTGTTCAATAGATGGCTGAATGACCTGAATGGTGAAGGGAATCTTTATTGCATATTACCGCACTACTTCTCTCTCACAAGCTCTACACTTTGCACATTACTAAGTGTAACACGGACTGATATTTGTTGTTGTGTTATGTACAGATTTTGCTTAAGCCAGCATTCCTAATACGCTACACTGACTCTTAGAAAAGAGATGCACAAGAATTCTTTTCATGCTTAAAGGTTCTAGCTTTTGAGTACATTTTCTCTTTGGGAAACACATCACCTTCGAAGCTTCCAACAAGAGCGCAAACCTGTAAAATCCTTTTTCGGCTACTTGATGGTTAACTTTTTCTCTTTTTTTTATGTTATTTATTCGTAGTTGTGTATATCATGGAGCAGATATACAAAGTTGCTTGAAAGCAAAGACATTTTGGAAAGAAGTCTTTCATTAGGTGCGCAAGGAAAATGCCTCACAAAGCAAATCTTATACCTGATATGTTCTCTTATAAAGTAGATGCTTACAGATACAGTATATGCTCTTTTTAATGCTGCTCATGCAGTAATTTCAGTTCCTTCTACCACATCTGTCTTCCTCATACTTTTTTTTTATCAACAGACAATTAAGGCAGATAATAAAGCAAATTAAGCTGAAGTCAGTCACAAGTACTTTCCCTGCCATACAGTGAGGCTTCTTTGTATTTCAGATCCTATGAAGTATAAAGCCTGTATGTGTTACGAGAAGAATTTCCAGCCCTCAGTAGTTGCAGGCTTGAGAGGTGCTGTCGAGCGTTCACACTGTTTGATACTATTTTGAGGATGACTGCATATAAATGCCAGGTGTTATCCAGTTATGACACATTTTTTTCTTAGGAGTAAAGACTGAATTTGTCATTTAAAAGACCCAGACATTGGTTCCAGTTGTAGCAGTCGTCCTCATTCTTAATATGAAGTGTTATCATTGCAGCAGGCAATTTGAATCTTGGTGTCAGGTGATTTTTGTTGTCCTTTTCTGTCGGGCACATAATCAATCATTGCCTAGTGTCGCTCCGCTGAATAAATAAAGGTTGTGGTGATACATTTCGCGCAACCAACACGATAGTGGTAAGCTTAAAAGTATTGAGCTGACAAGCGTTAGGTACAGCTTTGTATTATGTTAGGGTGTATACAGTATGAACTCAAAAGGCTGTGTGTGGTTCGTTTTGTGTAGCACACTGAACACAAGAGAAGGTTAAGGATAAGTGCGTGGGAGGTGTTATTTACAAAACCTGACAGACGGGGCAGACAAACACCATCCCGACCTGAGACGCAGAACGGGCAAGGGTCAAACAGTAAATATCCAACCACGATCCAAATGGTAAATAAAGAACAAGACTTAGATCTTACACCAAACATGAGAATGGCATGAATCTGATTTTAATAGTGGGTAACAGGGGTAGTGGTAGCTCAGTGGTTAAGACATTGGATTATTATTGACCGGAAGGTCACGAGTTTGAATCCCAGTACTATCACTCTGCCACTATTGGGCCCTTGAGCAAGGCCCTTAACCCTCAACTGCTCAGTTGTACTGTATAAATGTGATATATGTAAGTCGCTCTGGATAAGGGCGTCTGCCAAATGACATAAATGTAAATGTAATATACTGTATGCTAAATCCAAGAAGTGGAGACATACAGCAGAACTATGCTGGTGTTCTGGTTATTGCAGCCTCTGCAGAAAGTGAGGGGTAATGTCCCGGACACTCTTATTGCGTTTATACACAAACCCCCTAGCAAACAAGCCATTTTTAGAGACACGTTCCAGTTCGAAAGTCCTACATGAGCTAATAAGGTTAGATCTTTAGCGACTCCAGTACAAAGAGATCCCAAGTTGGGCTCTTGAGTGACCATGGTAGACAAAGCTGCCAGGCTCGCTTCAAAAAGCTGGAAGTGCCGTGAAGCTCTGAAATTGCTGCCACATACAGTATACCTTCACTTTGCTCTGTCTAGAAATCCTGGCAGGAAGGCTAGTACTCTAGAAACCAGGCAGCACACTGGATCCAGATGATGGCGTGAAGATTATTCACAGAACTCAACCTGAGCTTCTGTCTGTATGGCTAAGCCCACTCTGTGGCCTGATTCGTAGGGGAACATGCAAATAATAGACATGTTTGTCTACGCAGTCATGGCCCAATGCCTTGTCCTACTCCAACAGGATGACCCACAGTGCACAATGCCAATGCCTATGATCTGGACTTTTTCCAAATCCCTGACACCACTTCTAGGTGCAGAAGCCATTCACACATGTATATGCGTTGTCTCCTGGCACTGCGTTGTCCCTAAACCAGTGAGGCACTTTAATGGGGCAGCACTCCCAGCTGGACGCCATACCTTGTGTCTAGTGCTGGTGCTACTATTGCTGAGATGAGGACATGTCTCTGTCTGTTGTATTTGGCCTTTAGCCACAACCTGATAACCCACTTCTAAATTTCCTTAAGTCCAACTTCTGAAGAGAACTACTGCTGCAGCTGCAGTCAACAATCCAAGCATCTTGGATGTGAGGTGGTACTTCATATAGCATACTGTACAAATTTGACTACCAAATGTGATAATGTCTTCCACACCCTTGTGGTGGACAGGAACACGAAATTCCTGTTTTAAGCTACCACTGACTGGACTATGCTGAACTTTATATTGGACTCATGGAGTTTTTCCTCCCTGACTCTATAATTATGTTTTAGTTTTTTTTTTTTTTTTTTTTTTTTTTTTATATAATGCTTACGAAGTACATTGTCAAAGAAAGTGCTACATTATTGTGATTATTCGTTGTTTTCATTACTGGTCAAAATCAGCATCATTTTAGTTGTTATTATACAGTCCTAGTAATATCTAAACTAATGTAACAGTATAATCACTCATTCATAATCCAGCATCAGTTGTTAAAACTTAGTCGCTCTTGTGTGCTCCAGTGTGAGAGCAGTAAATCAGTTCGTCTGGTGGAGGTGTTTGTGCTGAAAAGCAAAACTGCTACTGTTATTAGTCACCATGCACAGGAGAAAAGAGGCTTTTCTCTATAATCCCTGTTACGGTTCCCTCTGCTCTTCCGCTCTCTCTCTCTCTCTCTCTCTCTCTCTCTCTCTCTCACTGCTTTTTCACTGCTGTAAACAGAGATTGCATAAAATCAAAAGCTACTGCTTTCAGAAAGATTCTGCTTTCAGAGAGAGAAAAAGCTCGTCTCCAACAGGCTTTGACTTTAAGCTCTAATGAAAGTATCCAGTTTTAATATCGAAGTAGCATTTTTTTTTTCTAGAAAATTATGAATATTCTTAGGTAGATTCTGTAGAATAGTGCGTGTCCTGGTTTGCAGTATTGACTCCAGGGTTTTGCCTTCATGCATACAGATTGCGATTTATAAAAGTAGATTCAAAGTACTGTATTATCTAAACTAGAGATAGTATGATAGCAAAGAACAGAAAGATGATTGATCAAATGCGAAGACTTTAAATGTCCTTTATACCGGCAATGTAAAATAAATATATGTTCCTTTAGCAATGTTATTTAATAGGAACTAAGAACTGATTCATACAAGGAACCGATTTATTTTTGACACTGCCGGCAAATAGTCTTCCTATTCCGAAATTCTCGTATGCATTAGTGTTTAGTCCGTTTGAATCAAACCGTGACGCAGTTTCTTTTCAAGTGATTATGAATCATGGGCCATCATTCTGACTAAGAAGCAACCTGAGGATCTCTGTTGTGGGGTGTGAGGAAAGGGGTTGAGGCACAAATCTGTAGGTAAAGCATACGCATGTGACGTTAGAGGTTCAGTCCAAATATAGCAAACTGTTTTAATCCTGAAAATCACCTTGGCTTTTATGAGTTTTCTATATGTTCATGGATTTGATTATTCACAAACAATAATTAATACGTGGAAATGTATTAATAATGATTCTTACAGTGAAGCTACATTACTGAAGACATGATTATTGACCACCTGCGGTGCCGTAACGGACCACCAGGGGAGGCCCACCCATTAAATACCCCTGCCTTAGAGAAATCACTGAGGCCTGTGCGATACACATATTGATGTAATGCCAATGCTCTGATACATTATAGATAGATATAAAGCAACTGCTAACATAATACGATTCAGCCCTATTGCTGTGCAGTGCGATGTGACACGGTTTGATTCAATACAATGCAATTCAACATGATACAATGTGATGCAAAAGAATATGATGCTGTGCAAATCCATTTTTTGACTCTTCATCCTTAATGATAATCCTCCATGTGACTCGAGGAGGGTCCGAAGTGAGAAGGGACTTTTATTTTGAAATCCCGTTGGAGCCACAGCGAGCGAGCCACCACAACAGAGTCTCCCGTTCTCATGCCATACACTCACCCAGACATGCTTCCAGCTCGCGTGAGACTTGGCCAAGTGCCTTGACAAGAATTGGCTGCAGACAGCAGTGGGGATGAGAGAGCATGCTTGAGTTTAGGCCGTTTAGAGAGGAGGAATCAGTCTAAATATAAAATTATTGGTCATTTCTAAATAATAAAGGCCTAATAATGTATTAATTAATCAGACTTTACTGATGCTCATGGTCTCATGATGGTGCATTGCAACTTTGGCGATGATTGGACAAAATTTGTTAAGATGAAGTGAACAAATTACACAAACCTTTGCCCATATGATTTATTTAACACCACATGCTTAACCATATTTGTCAATAAAGCAGCAATAACTTACCACAGGCTTCCCTGCTACTACATGTGGCTTGGATAGGAAAATGTGTAGCTATTAAACCCGTACATGGACATTAAACACATGCCATAAAATCTTGGACGAGAGCCTCCTTCTCTCAGCCAGGACACTGAAGATGGGTCGTGGATGGGTCTTCCAAAACATACAGCCAAAGCAAAAAAGGAGTGGCTAAAAAAAGCACATTAAGGTTATGGAGTGGCCTAGCGAGTCTCCAGACCTTAATCCTATTGAAAATCTGTGGAGGGAGCTGAAGGTTCGAGTTGCCAAGCGGCAACCGAGAAACCTAACAGACTTGGAGAGGTTCTGTTAAAGAGGAGTGGGCCAAAGTCCCTCCTGAGATGTGTGCAAACCCGGTGACAAACTACAAGAAACATCTTACAGCTGTGCTTGCCTGCAAGGGTTTCTCCACCAAGTACTAAGCGGTGTTTTGCTTGGGGATCAAATACTTATTTGTCTCAATGAAATGCAAATCAATTCATAACTTTTATGTGGTGGGTTTTTTTTTTTTTTGGATTTTTGGTTGATATTCTGTCTCTCTTTCTTAAAATGAAACTACCATAAATGTAAGAGACTGTTCATTTCTTTGTAAGTAAGCAAACGTACAAATTCAGCAGGGGATCAAATAATTATTTCCCCCGCTGTATATTGTGGAAGTCATAGAGTTGTAACAAAATTTGTATTTAAATAAAAAAAAAAAAAAAAAGACTTTCACACAGTACTGTGTATAAATAGCTGTATTGTGACAGTGTCATGAATAATATTAAAGTACACTGAGCTACATAAATATAACAGTCCAGGTCATTTATCAAAAATAACAGTCAGTAATGTACAATAAGGCAAGAAATTGTTTTAAGTTTTTGTTAATTGTTACGATGGATTTACACATAGCCGTGTAAACATTATGATTACCAGTATAAGATATAGGCAACCGTCATGTGGAGAAACTCGGAGAAATCCGTAGCTCTTCTTGATATTTATACGCACGGGGAGCACATAATGAAAAAATGAAATTTCTGTCGGTAGGGAACTACTATGGTACGCCACGGCCGGTCCACATCGGGCCCGACAGCCCACCTATCACCTACCAGGAGCACCGCAACCTACTGAGGAACTTCCGCACACGCAGCAAGTCCCTCAGTAACCTGGAGAAGGCTGTGGAAGAGGGAGACAACAGTGAGGAAGACTCTGGCCTTTCAGGTACCAAATGACGTTACATCAGCACAAAGACCATTAACGAAAAACGATCAGTGAGGTCTTATACTGATTAATCATTATAGTAATGAGACACAAGAAAACTTAGTAGTGATGAAGATGAATAAACACAGGTAGAGGAATTGGAGAGTTATCCTAAGGCTGCACTTATTTTCAAATGTTTTTCTCCTGTGTTAAAAGCAGTACCTGGATCAGTGTGGTATTCATTTTACAGCTTTGAAATTATGACCATATGGGTTTTGAATTCTAATGTTGAATATGGCTTGGTGTTTGAAGCCTGCATTATGTTTCCTCTGCCTAGCGGGTTCTGCAGGTGCGAGCAGTGCCCCTACTACGACTATTGTTTCACCCAATCAGACATGGGACTCAGGTGGACCTCGGGATGGTGTCGTCCCAGTGGAGAACGGTGCCCGTGGAGGCGCTTTGCCTGAAAACTGGGAGATGGCATTCAGTGACTCAGGAGAACCTTACTACATTGAGTGAGTCAGAGAGAGAGGAAGGAAAGAGTTTGCATATATATATATATTTTTTTAGTTCCTTAATAGGTATTGATATACAGTACTTGATACCTTACTGTGGACAGTAATATTTGAACACCCAGTCAGCACTGTCATGGGAGCTACAGTAGAAGGGCAACTAGGCTAATTAATCTTTATATAACACTGACCCTGATAGATATATCACATCCATTTACCTAAATGGTTAGGAAGGGTATAGTCATTTAATACATTATAAAGATGATGTACATTATGACATGGTTATGAGCAGAGGAAAAACTCATTTCATGTGCGTGCATGTTTTCAGCCATAACTCAAAGACGACGAGCTGGCTGGACCCGCGGACTCACAGCAAAGAGGTGGTCAGCAAGACGGAGTGTAAGTATGCGTACTGCATCCCACGCCTGCCCCTCCTGTGTGCGTTGCGTTGTGTGATGACTGTTTGCTCTTCCAAAGCCTTACCTTTTTGTCTTTTCTGCATCTCGGACATTAATGAGATCTGAGAGCTTATTTCATCCTGTGCTTCCTCTGCTATCCAAACCCCAAGTCTTTTCTCAAGCACGTAGTGGTTTCCTAGCCGTCGCTCAACTCATAGTCAGAATAATGAATTTTTCCAAGGTTTGCAGTAGTTTCCATGTTCTGGCAAAATTATTTAATATTTGTATTTTTACAATATAAAACACTTTCGTTCAAAATATTTGCATGATGATGCAGATTATTACCAGCAGAGGGCACTGAAGTTTAACAATTTTTGTGTATTCCGTTGAACTACGTATAATGTTTTGGTCCCAAAACTAAGGCCAACTTTTTTATAATTTTCTTTGGCTCTTTGTAGAATCTAAGTCAAACATGTTGTCAGTAGGAAAGAACCTTTCCAAGTTTGTACTGCATGCCAGTTGATTTTATATAAGGCCCTAGATTTTGGGGGAAAAAAGTCCTAAATTCCTAAACAAGGCATGGTACCATTTTTCAGTCATCTTCATAGGAGCAAAATGGTATATGCGGGAGCTACAGTAGTAGGAACATTAAAATGTATGTGGAAATAGCTTAATGTTCTTCCATGTTCCTCTACTTATTTTAGCTCTACTTATTCCAAGCTCTGAAATATTGCTTGGAGCAATGAGATGCATGTTTTCTGAAGGCTAATTTCACTATAGGTCATTAATGCAACCTATATTCTTTACTATCAGGGCCTCGTTATAGAAAAAGACATTAACCCTGATAGATGCTATATTCAATGGTGTGGTTACATTTTATATCCCATATTTAAAAAATGAATAAGGAACTCAATAAAAAAAATCAATGAACTTTATTGAAAATTGTGTGCAATGTAGCAAATTATGTACTAGAAAGTGTATACGATGAAAACTATTATCCTATACTATATACTATATAGTAATAACTGTAGTACTGTACTGTACTATTGTATGCTATATAACCTGAACAACAGGACTGAATCGGGTTCATGCTTTATGTTTTCTAAATAAGCGAATGCCTGCGTTCCATCATTCACTGTTTGGCGTCTCAAAGTGCTCAAAGGCGACTGCAGCATCTTCACGTCTTCTTATTCGGGGGGGTATTGATGTCCCCTCCTGATAGTTGCTTTATAAACTCATCCAACATTTTATGTAGAAACGCATTTAGGTGCTTCCACTGGAGCTTGAGAGAGCCATTTAGGATACCGCTTTTTTCTCCTTGTACCAGAGGTTTTATCAAAAATATTTCACATATTTCAATATCCAGGACTTTACTGGAGGCACAATTCCTGTCTCAAATGATCTCTGTTCCACACTGAAAACATGCTCATCTTTTATTTCTGCCAAAGGTAAAATATCTGTGGATTCAATTCTGTCTGTTTTTTTTTTTTTGTTCTGTTTTGTTTGTTTGTTTGTTTGTTTTTTTTTGGTAAAAAAAAATGCTATTTCCACATACATGTACATGTACATGTTCCTATTGGCTCTGACATGCCATTTTGGTCTTACGACAATATGGTACCACGCCTTGTTTTATTCATGTTATCGTACTGTCCGTCGGTGATAGAGACCTCAAATATTGGCAAAAAAAATTATTAAAGATTGTAAAAATCGTTGTAAAATATGGGTTTGTTATACGCTCAATATCATTCTCCTGTAGGAATTTTGGACTTTTCTAAATCTAATGAGTTATTAAAAGTAAAAATGATATGGAGGAGTACAGGCTATTAATGGTCTTGGCATACAGAAATCATTTGTGTCTTTTATCCTACACAAGTTTGGTGAGGCTAGGAACAATCCTTGTCAAGTTATTAATGCCCAAAAATGGCTTCCCAGATAAGGCGTTTTGAGGCTTTATAAAAATTAAATAATAGCAAGGGCTGGAAATCAATTGCCTGTGTGTGTGGTGTGTGTGTGTGTGTGTGTGTGTGTGTGTGTGCGTGTGTGTCCCTATTCTCAGTACCTCCGTTCACAGACCAGCCATCTGAACTGAAGGGCTATTCCATCCACACACGTCTCTCAAAAGGGCCACGAGGTTTTGGCTTTAACATAGTAGGGGGCAGCAGACCCAGAGAATTCCTGCAGGTGTACAGCGTCACACCTGGAGGCCCACCTGCCCTTAACACAGGTACACCTGCACAATGTATAAAACTTTCACTGTGTTAGAACAACCAAAGGTCTCCTTCCTCCAGAGAAATGTCTACATTAAAGACCTACAGGTCCTATGAACAAGTTTCAATTCATAAAAGTGGAAATACAGGATATGAGGTGATATAATGATGAAAATTAGACATTAAGGGGCAGTCAAAGTTCATGATACAAGTACAACACAAATTGATTAATTTTATTTTGTTTGTTTCTTAAAGGGGATTAATGTTGTTCTGGAGGAACAACTGGATTACCCACAATCCCAAAGTGAAACCCTCCTATCAGAGATATCACTGTAGCGATGGAACTGGCAAAAGGCAGTTTCTGTGCAGGGAATTTAATCTTGGAATGTTTTAATAAGCAAGCAGAAATGAAAAATGAATAGCTTAGCGTGGAGGCAGGTGCTAGTCTGTGTTTGTCTTCCAGGTTTGTAAATAATAGCACTAGCCAAGGAGAAGTTTCTGTGAATGGTAAGTACCGAGCTGTGTGTTGACTGTTTTGATGTTTAAGGCTGACGACTTATTCTAGTGCCTTTTCCAAACATCGTAGTACGGTCAGATGTTTGAGTTATTTTGACTATTTTCTATATTGTAGAATAACAATGAAAACACCGGAACGATGAAATAACACACATGGAATT
>JAOVYU010000037.1:3503895-3528010 GCA_025674565.1 Synodontis membranacea | reverse complement strand
TTTCTTTATTTTGGCGCAGTGAACAGGGTGCACTATGGCAACTGTGGAATTCTAAAAAAAAAAAAAAAAAAAAAAAAAGAAAAGAATAATAAAAATAAAGAAACAGGTGTGAAAACATCAGTGGCGTGTTCGCAGCGATAAGGTCGAAACTGATTAATGTCATGATCACAATCATGATGTACCAGTGATCGGTGGGCTTTTTGTTGTCCAGTTGGATTGAACACACAAGTGTTAATTTAACGCTGCGGGATAAGGTCAGGATAAGGACAGGATTAAACCAGGATAAGGTCAGGATAAAGACAGGATGGGGTCAAGATAAGATCAGGATATGGTCAGGCTAACATCAGGATAAGGTCAGAATAAGGACAGGATTAGGGTCAGGATAAAATCAGGATAAGGACAGGATAAGGTCAGGATTAGATCAGGATAAGACCAGGATTAGATCAGGACAAGGACAGGATGGGGTCAAGATAAGATCAGGATATGGTCAGGATAACATCAGGATAAGGACAGGATTAGGGTCAGGATAAGATCAGGATAAGAACAGGATAAGGACAGGATAAGATCAGGATAAGGTCAGGATTAGATCAGGATAAGGACAGGATGAGGTCAAGATAAGATCAGGATATGGTCAGGAGAACATCAGGATAAGGTCAGGATTAGGGTCAGAATAAGATAAGGATAAGATCAGGATAAGAACAGGATATGGTCAGGATAAGGACAGGATAAGGACAGGATGGGGTCAAGATAAGATCAGGATATGGTCAGGATAAGGACAGGATTAAGGTCAGGATAAGATCAGGATAAGATAAGGATAAGATCAGGATATGGTCAGGATAAGGTCAGGATTAGATCAGGATAAGGTCAGGATTAGATCAGGATAAGGTCAGGATATGGACAGGATAAGATCAGGATAAGGACAAGATGAGATCAGGATAAGGTCAGGATAAATCAAGATAAGATCAGGATAAGGTCAGGATAAGGTCAGGATAAGATCAGGATAAGGACAGGATAAGATCAGGATAACATCAGGATATGGTCAGGATAAGGACAGGATAAGATCAGGGCAGCGTGGTAGTGCAGTGGGTAGTTTAGCTGCTTCAGAGGTCCAGTGTAACCAGTTCTGTCCTGAGCTGGGTAAACTGTCTGTGCATGACGGTGTGCTGTCTTTCACATGTTCTCCCTGCGTCCGTGTGTGGGGTCTCTGGATTCTTTTCAACATGCATGTGGATTGCCTATGCTAAATTGCCCAGAAGTATGCACAAGTATGTGAATGTGATAGACTGGGGTCCTGACACCCTGCCTCTCACCCAGTGTTCCCAGGATAGTCTCCGGATCCACCGAAACACTGAACAGTTACTGAACGTGAATGGTTGAACATTTTCAGTGTTCATTCAGTTTCTATTTTCATCAGTAACAGCAATGGACATGCTTGAACTAGCACTGTAATAGTGATGTGCTGTCAAAACTATATAATCCTTCTAGGCAACGTTGTGCTGACGTGTGTAACAGTGCATGGGAGACACGCGTGATCGTTTATGTCCACGTGCTCCTCTGTTGTGCAGAGCTTTTTTTTTTTTGACTGTCTATTTTTCAGTCTCTCTGGTCCATCTGGATTTACATAAACACAGTAGGTGTTAAATTAACACTATTGGTGTTATCCAACACTGTAGGTGTCATGTTTATTCGGTGCTGCAGTGTGTATTTTAATCCCAACATAATTGCTCCTCTGTAACGTGCACTGTTTCAGAAACGGACGATCGTACTGGCAATATAAAGACGCTGATGTGCTGTCAAAAAATTGTGTTTCTAGCATTGTTCAGAAAGAAGCGGTATCGTTACATTGGGAGATGAAGCAAAGCCACTCTGTCCACGCTGCAAAAGAATGACATGCTTTGAGCACATGAAAATATCTGGACTCTATCTTGTCTAGAATAAACATAAAGTATATGATTATTACACATTTCTATGCATTCATACTCATTTCAGTGAAAGATTCTTGTTTCAGGTTTCAGTAGGGTAATTATTCTAATTTTAAGCATTTATTTCTCGAAAGATGTAAGAATATCAGCAAAAACGGAAGAAAAAAAAGTCTGAAATGTGTAAAATCATCTAACAAAAGGCTGAATAGTACTATATTTGACATAACCATTTCAATAATAAGATATATTTGATACAGTTGCCTTTAAGTATCACTTGGTTTGTGCAGTGTGCTGTTTAGAGATTTTATTTCCACTCTGTCTAAATCATCAGTGCTGCTGTTTTTTTTTTTGTTTTGTTTTTTTAAATATATTTTTTAATATAATATTATAAGGTTTGCTAACACAGTGCCAGCAGTCATTGTGTGAAAAATGAAAAAATTGTGAGTTAATTATACATTCACTTCATATCTCCAGGGTGTCCCAAAAGTCTGGATCCAGAGGCATTTTTCCGTATATGAAATGTAATGTTTTTCTTTTTATTTCAGATCCAACATGGCTTGGAAACTAACAATAGAAGATCGCAAGCAGCGTATATTTTGTCGCGAAGTCCAAACCTGTCAGCGTGAGCATTTCCAAGTTCATCAAACAAAATTACATTTACGACGCCCTCATCCAGATTAATTACATAAGCTTCACATTTATACAACTGAGCACTTGAGGGTTAAGGGTCTTGCTCAAGGGCCGAGCAGTGGCAGAAAGGTTGTGCTGGAATTTGAACTCACGACCTTCCAATCAATAGTCCAGTGTCTTAGAATTATAATTATAGGTTTACATCATGATCATTTCTGCATTACATTACATAATTACATTGTAAGTTTTACAAATGTCGGGATCCCCACAGGAAGCCCACTCATACAATACCGTGTAGATGCGAGAGCGACCTGCGGACGTTTTATTCCACACGGCCTGCGAAGCAAAATCCTATCACTCACGTAGGATTTTATTTCACCCATCCGCTTCCTGTGCTGCTGAATATAGCAGTGGAGAACATTCTGTTGCTGCTTGCTACAGTGTACATGAGACATGTAACATTTCCTAATATTTGTATCCAAATGCTGTGCTGTTGTGCAGTGTTTTGTAACAACGTTGTCTCTTTTATAACTTCGCTGTCATAGCAGGCCGTGATGAAACACAAATGCAAACGCTGCATGCACCGAGGACGACTACAGGCAGGACGCATACCGAACATCCCATTCTGGAGAGTTTCTCCCTCTCCCGCTCTCGTCTTCCTAGCAGGGGGCCGTCTGATTCTTTTCATGTGATCAAACAGCAGAAGATGTTTCATTCGTCTTTTACAGGCCGCTTTAAATTAGCGCGCTTGTCAGGCAGAGAGGGCTTTAGGGACGGAAGGTGCACTGGTGTACTGCCAAGTTATCATTCAGGCTTTTGCTCTACTTCCTTGTCATTGTTCACTCCAGAGGTGCAACATGCAACTTTAGAAATGATTTATTCATTCATTTATTCTTTCATAATGCACCCTGGTTTACATAAGTGCTGTTTGTTGTCTATTGTCACTATACCGGTGGATGATGCAAAGGGTTTGCACGGCTTTTATGATGGATCTGTGGTAATAAATTTAGAAACTCTCAGTGCCCACTTATAAAACCGATCGAAAATTATTTTATTGATTGACTGCTAAGACTGCTGATGAACCTATTGACTGAGTGCCATGTTTAATAGGCATCCAGTCAGTGCTTAGCAGCTGTTACTATTTGCTCTTACATCATTCATGCTTTTAGCACTTAGGTCAGCGTTTTCCACTGAGTTATATTGAATTTACAATATAATCCTATTAAAACACATGACTGGAGGACCCATAAAAGCATCCCCTTATACCCTGATAGAGTATATCTGAACGTTTCTGAAAAGAAACAAACACCTAATAGATGGGATGACTATGTGATACCCCACATCATCAGCCGAACTCTGACACTATGACGAAAGACGTATCTGTATTCCCAAAATGCTAACGTGGATAATAACAGTGTAATATAGATTGCTCGGCTGTGACTAGCCTTTAAGGGTGTACTCAAACTAGGATCGTACCACGCCCGGGAGCGTTTGTCCCCCTTCTTTACCCCCCCACTGGTCTGCACTCACATGCAATTTCGTTCTGCTGCCGGGGGGCGCTTATGTCATCATGATGCAACTTTTTGAATTGAAGAAAAGCGCTCTCAACATTGAGATTTTCAGTAAATTATGCTGCACAGGGAAGAAGTTTTTTAGAAGCAGCTGACATTGTTGAACGAATCTGCGGCTTTTACACGCCGACTACAATCAACGTTCATCAATAAAGTGAGAGCCAGAGCCGTTAAAAACTCTAACATTCTTCAATGAATTGAAAAGTGCACGTAGTGTGAGTATGCCCTAATATTGCCTTCTAACATTATCTGTGCACTAACTCCATCAACTAGACGAAGTAAGTAATCTGTACCACCTCAGGCCTGGAGCAGTTTAGCAACCATCCATTTAAAGTGATTTATGTTATATATTTATATTCACTTGTCAGACATATTTATCCAAAGAATCTTGTAAAGTAGAGAGTGTAGTCTACTATGGAAACAGCTGAGGATACAGGATAGTAATCTGGTGGTGGTACTGCGATTTAGCCTTCCAACTAGGCTTGTGTGATATTGATTTTTTTCCCCTCTGCACTTGATTTTGATTTTTTTTGAAAAAAAAAAAAAAAAAAAAAAAAAACCTCCAGAAATGTCCAGATGGAAAACGAGCTCTTCCACTATTTACCGCTTATTTTATCAGCTGTGCAGTCAGGAACTGCGAGAATCATGAAACCTGATTGATGGTGGATGTTTAGGTGATTGAGCAGTGATGCACAGTAAACAGTAGGAATCGACCGATAGTGATTTTTTAGGGCCGATACCGATACTGATTATTGCCAGTTAATGATTACTGATAGCCGATATTTGGAACCGATATATAGGCTATATTTACAGTAAAAATTACATTACAGCATGGCTTTGTATTGAAAGTAACAAAATGTAATGAAAGCGATGAAAATGTATACAGACATCCCAACCTGCAAAAACTTCCGGGAGATGTCTGTGTATATTTTAGTGCTCATTGTCAGTACCCGATCCGTGCCACCTGCCCGATCCGTTCTGTGCATGCTCCAAGACCATGCGCATGCCCTGAACATCCGATCCTAACCCTAACCTTTTGAACATCCGCTCCTAACCCTAACCCTAACACCCATGCGGCACCCTTCCCGGCTCACTTAACCTATATCTCCTCTCAGAAATACTTGAGATTTCACTGAACACGCGTTATTACAGTTACAGTACTAACAATGCATGCACATCTCACTGCATGCTCACATTATCACTGCAACAAGGTTCGTTATTCCGACATTTCAGTGCTATAACTGGGAAACCAGCATGCTTCACACTGTGCTTGAGTGACGTATATGAGTGATAGTGACGGGGTGATTGGCTAGTGACAGTGATAGTGACAGTGGTGATTGGCTAGTAAGTGAATGTCATCTAGCCAATCACAGATTGTTATAGGCGGGACTTTAAATGAAGCAGCGTGGTTCCTCAGGCACAGAGGAAAAGCCGGCTGCGGAGCCGCATTAGCGCAACCGGTAAAATTAGCGTAAATACCATTAGCGTATCGGTAAAATAAAACGCAGATATCAAAAATCGGCAAAATGCTAATATCGGCCACCGATTATCGGCCAGGTAAACAGTAAAAAAAAAAATCAGTACATCTTTTTAATCCTTTTTATATTATAGATATTAAATATAAAGATATTCAGTTATCTAATGGTCAAGATTTTCCCTGTGGACGCTGCTGCACGCTGTGTTTGAACATGTCTAAATAAACTATAATCAATCACTTTCTAATTATAATGACCAGTAGCATTACTTTGACACTTTGTAGACCTGTTTGCGCCAATTTTTCAGTAATATTCCTAATTAATATAGAAAAATGACGTTAACTATTCCTTCCATTAACCTTCCATTTTATATCTTCAAATTTAGTTGGGGGGGAAAATGTATATATCTTTTGAGCACTAGCATACTTTAAATGTTAAATTGTGGACCAAGGTTGGCAGGTCTGGAGCTATAATATAATTGGCATTAATTTTTACTGATTGTCCTGGCAATGTAATATCACGTAAAGACAGTTAAAATCTCTGTATTGAACAAACCTATCTTTGCCTATCTTTCTATCTAAGAACAAACCTATCTTTCTATCTTGAGCCTGTACTGTTTTCTGCATCTCTACTGTATCTAGGAGTGTAAGGCAAATGCCGTTATCTGTATCTTTTTTAGTGTTCAAAATATTTGTATCTGTTTTCGAATTCAGATTTAAACCAAAAAGTGGGTGTGGTCAGTAACAAAAGTAAAACTAGCATGAATTTGTTTTTATTTTTTTTATTTATTTTTTTTGTTTGTTTGTTTGTTTGTTTTTTGTCCAGTGGGATTCCAGTCCCTAAAGCTGGCAAGAAAAAATAACAAATAGCTATATAGATATTTCATATCTATATTTGAATTTGTTTCGGGCACAAAATGTGTTCAATCCAAATAATACGTATAATAATAATAATAATAATAATAATAATAGTTAAGTCATAGTATTAGAAGCTTGACACACAGTAACCGATACTAACAAGCATTTGAGTTTCAATTCATGATCTATGATGAACTGGTTGATCAAATCCAGAGCACAGGCTCATCATAGGGTGCAACTGTGTAACACTGGGTATCTTTACTGGACTTCAGAGACTTTCTGGGTAATAAAGTGAAACTGCAGGAGAACGAGAGCCTCTGATAAAGCTAAATGAAGTTAGTGTTCAAAGTTCAACAAAGCCAGAGCCAGCGGTGGTCTTTACTTTGGTCTTCCAAGTAGCAGATTTGGTTTAATCTTTTTAATGTTCCGATTTGACAAACCGAAGAGTGGTTGAGATCATCAAAACAGAAAGAAGTAATATATGGTTGCTAAACTACTGTAGATTACAAAGAGGGTATCTTTCTCTTTCTATCTCTCTCACTTTTTCTGTTGCTCCCTTTCTCTGTCTTTCTGTCCAGATGTGGGCAGCAGGACTGCGGATACGCTGCCAAGTGTGCCTGCATGCTCTCAGTGTTGGTTTTAGTCCAGTGTCAGAGTATCTCTCTCTCTCTCTCTCTCTCGCTCCGCAGAGGACAATGTGGTGATTCAGTGTGCTGGGCACTTTTCAGAACTGAGCTCCTTGGTGTAACAAAATGTTGCATTCACTTTTATATTGTTCATTTGCATCGTTTGCTTCGATTGTCCGGTATTGGAAATGTAATTGCGCGTGTTTTAGCACCAACATTTTGCTTGTTACTTCTCTTCATTAAAATGACAAACAGGAAATAGGTTTTCGCTCTCTAATTTGCATAACTTAAAATGTAATGGACTAGCTCTGATACTCTCAGTGCTGCTGTGTAAATACTGAAATGATCTCAGCTATGTGCTTTGCTCTCTCTTTCTCTTTCTCTCTCTCTCTCTCTCTCTCTCTCTCTCTCTCTCCCTGCATGAGGCATCCTCCGCTCATTCTGCCTTGGCCACCTGTCTGCTTGTCCTGTGCTCCAGCCAATAACAGCGGTTGACTGGTCCTTGTGTACTTCAATGAGATCACACCCATGTCTCTCCTCCTCATCTTCCTCCTACTTTTCCTCATCATAGTTCATCTGCTCATTTTGTATTAATTCTGCTCCCTTTCTCAATTTTCTCTCTTTTTTTACTGCCTTTCTT
This sequence comes from Synodontis membranacea, assembly GCA_025674565.1. Lineage (NCBI taxonomy): Eukaryota > Metazoa > Chordata > Actinopteri > Siluriformes > Mochokidae > Synodontis > Synodontis membranacea. Next base: position 3,520,289 of record JAOVYU010000037.1, on the reverse strand, counting down.
ATCTTTTCTGTAGACACATCATTGAAGATCAATTCCTTAGCATGATTATGTTCCCTTTCTCTTCTCTACTGGTCTCTGGACTCCACTGGTGAGCTCTTGGAGAAAGTCTGAAAATAGGGAATAAAAGGGCAGTAATATGGTTATAGTTTCACATCTGTGCTCATGTGTATTTGCTCCTGTATATACTTTATCAGTGAAAACAAAATGGTGGAGGTAAAGTGACTTTCTCTGTCTAAAAAAATTTTGTTAGAGCGCAGAACTACTGAGGTATTCAAAAATTCCCAGCAGCTGATAGGGTAGAGGCTCGGGGCTAATAAATTGTCCAGGACTAAAGGATGGTCTGCTTACTAGAAAATGCTTCTAAAATTAAAATGTTTATCTGATAAAATATCCAGTGATTGTGGCTACTGTACTTAATAAATTGGCAACCGAGTGTTTCCTTTGTGCAAATGTATGTAATCGAGCCAGTGTTTTATTGCTGAATCCCATCTAGCAGGCCTTCATTCACACAATCTATATACACTGGGGATGGGATGGTAGGATGTATTAGGTTTGGGACGATTAACAATAGTATCTCTCCATGGCTATCAAGTTGGATGACTCTGTTGGAAAACATGTTGCCTGCAGCTTTAAGATTTATTACAATAATTTGCATTGTATCTCGAAATACAGTCGACCCAGGTTTATCACGGTTAATCCGTTCCAGACTCTACCGCGATAAGTGAATTTCCGCAAAGTAGCATTCTCTAGTTATATATCGAATATTTTCGTAGTTAGAGCATACAAAACCTGTTTATGACCTTCTAAATACGGTTTATAACATTATTAGAGCCCTCTAGACATGAAATAACACCCTTTGGCCACCATTACACTCGTATTACCCAATATATTAGACAAAATAAGAGAAAAAAAGACATATTAGACGTTACAAATATAATATTATTATTATTGTACATTTAATTACACACACAGTTCTTACACACAACCACTAACCTATGAAAATAGTGCAACTTGTTTGATGATGATGCGTGGCTGAAGAGCATCGTGATAGGCAGTTACTGGCGGTTACAGTCTTTTTATATACGTTAGGAGGCTTTTGGCTCCATCGCTCCATCAAGTTCATTGAACGCATCATTTACACATAGGCCTACAGTCCATATGTACAGTAATTTTAATTTTAATACAGGGGTGTATAATTCTCTCAGACAACCGAGCGCACGCTGTATCATTTTCACTGTCTCAATCAACCTTTTAATGAATATACTGTATTGGGAAAAAACGCGATAGAGTGAAGCCGCGAAATTCGAAGTGCCGAGGGTGGACTGTATGTGTTTCCTTTTCTCATATTTTGCATCCTGTACGATGTTCATCTTCAGAGCAGAGCAACGAAACATCTTTCTCTGCTGTACCTTGGCTTTCCTTGTCCGTGCTTTCGAACACATAAAGCCGCGAATGTGTTTGCTCACATCAACAGGAGTTTAAATTGAAATAATGTGACAACATGCTGTTTATCAGAGCTACTTAGCTTGTACGGGAATTCAGTAAGTATCTTAACACAGAGCACATGCAGATGTAGTTTATAAGATTTTATTTAACTTTAAGTATGAGCTTAGTTATAGCTGATATGTTTAGTTACAGTCCTGACTTTAGATTTTGCAGTCTTGTTAACGGGTATTTAAAAAAAACTGACTACAACTGTCTCATAATGTTACGGGGGTCTGGCCACGCCCCTTCGTTTCCCCCTCCAAGCCATAGGTGACACTGTTGTCAATCTGAGATAGTTTTGGGGAATGATAGGACGTTGGCGGGTTACAGACGATCTCACAAGCCTAGACTTGGCTATGGTGTTTAGAATGGCACTGAGTAGTTATTTTGTTTATACAGTATGTGCCTTCTTGCTGAAGATACGGGTTGTTGAACGACAGCATCCTTTCTTATTTTGAGGTGGTGCATCACACTGTCATTTATTCAAAATGGCTTCTTATTTATATAGAGTGAATTGAAGGCCTTAACCAAATGCTCCTCTCTTCCGCTAACTCCCTCCTCATTTCTTCAGCTTGCATCTCTTTTCCTTATATTTATTTGTGAGATTAAACTCTATACTGTAAAGAAAGAAAAAAAGATCCATACCTGCTTTTTGACAGAGGGCAGGCATTACGACATGTTCCTCACGCTCGTCTGCTGCAGAATAAGAGCGATCGACACATTTGTGTGTTTTCTCTCGCTTACACCTGCAATACATTAGAGAGTGTGCAACACCCAGCTTTCTCACTCGGCATAGTGTGAGTTTACACACTCACAAACACATATATATATATACACACACACACACACTTCACAGACACAGAAATTCAGCCTCAGATTTAAACACTCTGATGACTCAGACAGGTTACAGTGCTATTTTAAGGTTTAATTAAAAGCATATGATTCTCAGCATGATTATGGAGTCTTAATTAAGCATTAGCTCAGTCTCTCTGTCACACACACACATACACACACAGCCATGTACACAATACACATGGAAGCACAAATCCTGCAGTACATTATGCAGTCTAAGGACAGTAGTTGCATTGATCAGAGGCAGACCTTGCCAGCTAACACACATACACAAACCCCTGAGGGTCTTCATTTGTTGCCAGTGTTCCAAGCTGGGCCTCAGAGCTCTTGTACACTCTCGCAAACAAGAAGTGGTTCTAGAAACCTCCCCCATCCTGCCATCATTCCGGAGATCACAAGCAGTTGCACTCTTGACCCTAGAGTTCTTATGATACCATACTGGATTTTACTATTTTGTATTTCTTTCTCTGTATATTTTAGTAGTTTCTGGGAGAATAAGCTCTGATAAGTTACATAATGATATCTGGTCCCAGATGAACACTAGCATGGTTCTGTCGTAGTGATAAAACAATTCGACTGAAGGATCAAGTTCAGGAAGTAAACCACTGGTTTTTTCAAGAAGAAGCTATCTGAAGTTCTCTGCAAATTCTGAATGTACAGTTAACCCTCATTTATCTAGGTTAATCCGTTCCAGACTCTACCGCAATAAGTGAATTTCCACGAAGTAGGATTCTTTATTTATAAATCGAATATTTTCGTAGTTAGAGCTTTTATTTTTAACATTATTAGAGCCCTCTAGACATGAAATAACACCCTTTGGTCACCATTACGCTCGTATTACCCAATATATTAGAAAAAATAATAGAAAATAAGACATATTAGACATTACAAATATCATATTATTATTATTGTACATTTAATTACGCAAAGTTCTTACACACAACCACTAACCTATGAAAATAGTGCAACTTCTTGGATGATTATCAACTTTTTAATGAATATACTGTATTTTAAAAAAACCTGATAGAGTGAAGCCGCGAAAGTCGAAGTGCGAAGTGGCGAGGGACGACTGTAAATCTGATCGATCATTGTTTTAGTCTAGGGGCTCCCAAAATAGACTTCATGACCCCCTGTGGGATATTTTGATTTGCAAATAGAGTTGCAAGAGAAATTCACAATCTCCTCTTTTTGTTTTATTAATCTGTCTTACATATTAATCCTTAAACAAACCACATTTGAAATCCATAGTGGACGTTCTGTTTTAGTCTTTTTAGCTTTCCTGATATGCTTAAGCACAGTTAATACAGTAACACAATTAAAGGCAACAGATTTCTTCATTCATCTACCTCCATTACCTCCAACAACACTGAGTGACTCATCATTTCTTGGATATGAGTTAACAAGTCCTAAAACATAAATCCATAATACAAAATGTAGCAGAAATATATTTTCTCTTCAGGCAGAGAAAATAGTGCCCCCAAGTGTCCAGTACTTGGCAAGTAATGTAGTCCAAAAAAGAGGTTGTGACCCCACGTGGGGTCAGTTGATTTACAAATGAGAGAAATTCATGCCATCTTTTGTTTCATTCATTTATTTTACAAATTAACATTCGAAATATCGAAGATTGGTTTTGTGTAATATTATTTGAAAATGTTACTGGGAGTCACTTTCAGCAAGCCACATTTTATTTAATAGGGTACATGTTATTTTAGTCTATTTCACTTTAGCATGCAGTGATGTAGCAATAAAAGTGGACCAACTAGCATTGTGTCTGAAATTGCATACTTAGGCCAATGTACAATTTTAGACCATTTTTGAGTAACAGCACTAACCGGGTTTTCTATTACAGTTACTGTAGTGTGCAGATTTTAATAAGCCCTCATGAGTGTAGATTAGTAAATCTTTGACTTTTAAAATTTTTTATTTATTTATTTATTTTTTGAAATTTTTGTTTTAACATGCAGGCTATGACAGCTATTACAACCATGATGAAAAGTTTGAAGAGCGATAGAGCTCATTAGTATGTTTAACACCGTCGTGCATAAAATCGATAAACATTTTACAGTTTGGCTTGGAAACTTTCTGACAGGCCTTTTGTGTGAATCTTCCAGTATTAAATAAGACATGGACTGAGTGTGGAAATAATAATGTCCTCTTGTTGCTGCTGTTTCTTTTCTTTTCTTTTTTTGTCCAGTGTAATGTCACAAGATGCTTGTCCCTGTTCAGTAAAGTTACCTGAAATATGTCAAAGTACATTTGCCTTTATATTGCTTCTGAGCTTTTTCTCATGCCATAGTCCCTCTTCAGTAAACTTTATGGTCACTCTAAAATAAAGTGTTTCTTCTTCTTCCCTCCACCAACTCTTATAAACATGTCACCAGACTGACGTGTAGACGTATATTACGCTCCAGCAAGTACAGTCTGGTACTGCGCTCCGGGCTGGTATTCCATTTTTACTCTTCTCTCTAAGATTGAAGAGGATGAGCTGTATCAGATGGATAGAGGTACGGTGATATCTGTGGTTGATTTTCCTTTTTTTTTTTCTCTGAAATGTATTGAATGAAAAAACAGTTTGTTTCTAGCGTCCTGGCATGACATCAAAAGCACTGCGTAATGTATTGTTAATTCAATATAGTATTAGCCACCGATGTAGTATGCATATATGGACACATCTGCACACACACACACACACACAGACATGCACATGTTCGTTTTTGAAACAAGGGATTGATTAAAATATGTGAGCTATAATTAGACTCTAGTGGGACGAGCATGTGTCTTGAGAAGAGATATTTATTTTTTATTTCCCTTTATAATCCAGCATTTTTTAGAATTCTCTGAGTCATTTCTTCGGTACACCACAGGACATGATCATTTCTGTTAAATGAGCCAGCAGGAATGTGGGCTAACGAAGGTAAAATGAAATGGAAAGAAAGCACCTGCTGAAGCACTGCCACGAATATTTACTCTGCTATTGCTAATGAGATTGACTATCTATTGATCTATAATTGTTTTGATTATTTATTGACTTAAATCACAACAAGGGCTGAAGGTTTTTAAAATGACATAAAAAATGATCTGAGACTGATAAACCAGCAGGCAGAGCCTTATAGCCCTGTATAGCATGGCATTTTTTACATTTTTTTATTTTATTATTTTCTTTTTTTTTACAATCACTAACAAGCAATAGTTATTACAAGGTTTCCAGCTTGGTACATCAGTTCATGCCAAAAATAAACCCACCTCTCAAAATAACTCTCTTATAAAAAGACTAAAGCTTACCTGACACTTGCACAAATATTGGTCACAAGCAGGACTGCATTGTGTCGTGCCCACACATGCAAAGGTGTTTATATTCTGGCGTCTGGGAGCATTATTCCAGACAGAAAAGGGAAACCAAGTAGTGTGTGAGACAGAGATTGGTTGACCAGAAGAGTATGGACAATGTGAAGTTGTTGACAAGTTGTTGACAGATCTAAACAGAGAAGATCCCACAGGATACAAATCTTCCCGGAGAATAACACTTTGGGCGGGCCACTGCTTGCCACTGCGTTTCGTTCGGTAACTGTGCAATGTACGTGCATCATTTGCGCACCAATACAAATTCCCACGGAGGTAGTGGCAAGCAGCAATGCACAATTTTTGTGAATAGGTTGTGCATAAATAGTGCCACCGGCATGAAAATTTTGTCCTGCCAAATTTGTACAAAGTTCAAAACTCCTACCACGCATGCACATAGTTGATACAAAGCTCCACAAAGCTTCAGTTGCACTTAAGCGAGTAATTCTGTTATCGGCACACAGCAATGCCGATCGGTCTCTGCGTTCCACTGGTGTCGTATAAGTGTCGGGGTGGCTTAATACTACTTTCCTTCCAAAAAGAAAACTCTGTCAGTGGATGAAGTCATATTTTTCTTTAGATTGTTTGGTACTGTAAATCAATTTCCCTTGGTTACAAACAAAATGGTAGATATTGACTAGAGAATATAATATGAACAAGTAGGGTTTTTTGAATTCTAATCGTAGCAGAAAGAATAGCTGATCACATGCTCACCATCTCTTCTATGTGGTTAATTAGTAACAAGTAATGTAGAAGGAAAGGTCACTCCATTTTTGAATGGACTGTTAACTAGTATGTCCATGCAGCCCATGAGGATGATGAAATAAATGCCTTGTGGTCCTATGCAAATGATCTGCACGTTTTTCTTCTGTGGAGGTCATCCAAAAATGAAATGAGGCGCTGTATAAAGTACGAGCCAATTCAGGATCTGTGGTATAATAATCCTGCACACACACTGTGCTGTTGTACTGCGCACTGCGCACTGATTCACAGAATATTCACTGTAGTTTACACGGGTTTAATTTAGCTCAATATACTAATTATTATTTAGCTAACCACTTATCAATTTGGCATCCAGTCTCCTATCCATTTGGCTTTGAACTTTAATGTAATCAGTGCTTAATGTAACCAGACACAATTTCTCTGTAGCAATACACCATTTGGCCAAAGGTTTGTGGACGCTTGACTATCACACCCACATGTGGACCGTCCCGAAACTTTTAGAAACATGCAATTGTATAGAGCGTCTTTGTACGTTGTTCCATTGCAATTACTTTAATGTTCCAGCATGACAATGCAAGCTCCACAGACATGGTTTACGAAGCTTGATGTGGCCTGGCACCTCAACCCCACAGAACACCTTGGAGACTGGAGGTTGTTGTAACAGCAAGGGTGGTTAAATCTGGAACGGGGTGTGACAGTGAGGTGTCCACAAACATTTGGCCATATAGTGTATGCGGTTTTACTGGAGGTAGAAAACAAGCGAAAAATGTATATAAGGATTTTAAAGACTGCAGTGGATACAAAAAGTCTACACAACCCTGTATAAATGGCAGGTTTTCGTGATGTGAAAATATGAAACCAAGTCATGTCAGAACATATTGTACCTTTATTGTGAAATTGCAATAGTTTTTTTTTAATTCTTTCTTGCAGAAGCATTCTAACTCTGTCAAATTGGCTGGGCATCTCCTGTGCACAGCAATCTTCCTCCCTGCAGATTTTCAATTGGATTTAGGTCTGGACTCTAGCTGGGCCATTACAAAACCTTGATCTTGTTTTGGTGAAGTCATTCTATTTGGTGAAGCCATTGTTGATTTGGAGGTGTGCTGCAGGTCATTGTCATTCTGAAAGTTAAAATTCCCATTTATTGTAAGTGTTTCAGCAGAACGGGTATATTTTTGTGCCAAAATTGAAGCTATTCATTATTACCTCCATCCAGATTAAATCCCCAGCCGAACAAAAACACCTCCAGAGCATGATGCTGCCACCTCCATGCTTTACCATGGGAATGGTATTCTTTTGTTGATGTAGTGATATATATGTAGCGAAATAGGATATATAGATCTACAATGAGCTGTGACGGAAATCAAAGTTTCATGCCAACATTAAGCTTAAGAGATACATTCACTTTTCTTATATAACAAATCAATACATATTTGTTCAGATTAAGGAAATGAACAGACTGCATGCCACGGATATATGTAGTAGCTTGCAAATTACATTGCAATAAATGGGATATGGGAGTTTTTAATCTGCTTTATTCATAAGACCCATGACATTGGCTCCCAAATACATTGCGTGTGTATATCCTTTTAAGATCCTCATATGAGGACCATTCGGTATGACTCTTTTCCAAACTTCTTCCTGTTTGAAACCATTGATCAAGTTCAATATTTATCAGGTGTTCAGAAACAGAAACAGTGACGAGAAATTACAAGGCACACAACATTAAGCTTGGGTCTGAGGAGGCTAGGAAACACAAGATGAATAGTGCAATAATACTGTGGCTTGTGACAATACCTTTGCTATTTTACCACATTTAAAATTCCTCTAAATCTTGTTTATAAAGTGCTAGTGGAGTGACTGTAAATTGCCCCAAACTTCAAGTTTAAAAATGTTTCCCAGATGTACTGATGTGGTTATGGGTACAGTACAGCTACCTGTAGTCTAAACAAAACAAAACAAAAATAAATAAATCAGTGTATCTGAAGGCTGTGACATATTGGACAGAATTCAAAGCCACAGATTCTGAAAATGGAAACTGAAAGTTCAGATGAGGCTCCAATTGATGCACCTGCTATTGAATAGCTCTGAATATTTAGTGTTGATTAGTATGATTAACCCAGGCAATCCATATTCATAAATGAGGCAAACAGGCAAAGGTCAAAACCAGGAAGTACACCTGGAACTTGGAACTGAATTAGGAAACAAGGATTGCACCTAACAACTAATTTCACAATAAGACTTAATGGCAAGAATGTATATAAGCAGTGTTGACTGGGGAGTAAAACCCAGAACAGGTGAACACATTAAGATGACAAAACAGGACCAAAACAAAAGCACATGAACTGTAAAACATGATCCCTGACGGTTGCATCATTTAACACAGGCATTAGGAGCTATTTAACAGAGATAATTGTGGGTGATGAATTTGAATGTAAACTACACTCAAAGTCTGGGTAAAAAAATCATGAAGTGAACTACAGACACCAAGTATAGCTTGGCTGATCAACTGCAATAAGGCGACTTTACTACTGCTACTACAATTGCAATCCGATGTCCTGAATTGCTGAATATAACCAGTGCATATTCTGCTCAAATTTATATAGAAACTAGCTGATAACCCAGTGGCTTCGCTCACTGAGTGGACGGGAAAAAAATAAAATGCAGTATTTATTAAACACTGGCACGACGCAACAGAACTGATAAAAACCGCTAATAGTTTATCTGAAAAAGGACCTCAAACAATAAAAGGGGTAAAAGACGTGTTCTGACAAATCATTTATAAACAATTGACACATACATAATAGTACATATAATAACATATGACGGATACATACACATTTTGTAATGTCAGCGCAGAGCGCATGCCACGCCCACCTGTGGAATGAACGTATCAGAACAGAGCGCGCACAATCTCTCAACATGGCAACCCGGAGCATGCGCCATGCCACCTGTGAAATGTACGTATCGCAACAGAGCGTGCACAATCTCTGTACATGGCAACCCGGAGCGTGCTTCACGCCCACCTGCGGAATGTATATATCAGAGCTAATTCACCTGGACTAAATTAGTGGTGTGTCCATGCCTCTTTTAAAGTCGATATCTGTGTTTGATCTAGGTTAGTGGTTGTATGTAAGAACTGTGTGTGTGTGTGCAATTAAATGTACAGTAATAAAAATATGATGTTTGTAACGTCTTATATGTCTTATTTTCTCTTATTTTGTCTAATATATTGGGTAATACAAGTGTAATGGTGACCAAAGGGTATTATTTCATGTCTAGAGGATTCTAATAATGTTAAAACCCATATTTAAAAGGTCGTAAACAGGTTTTCTATGCTCTAACTGCAAAAATATTCGATTTATAAATAAAGAATCCTAGTTTGCGGAAATTCACTTACCGCGGTAGAGTCTGAAATGGATTAACCGTGATAAACGAGGGTCGACTGTATTTATGTATTTATGTAAAATGACTCCACAAACGAAGTGATGAGTCCCCCTACAGCGCTGCCATATATGGTCTGTGGTCATACACCATGTCCGTTTCAAACACGAAAAGATTTTTATATATATAGATTAACTACAGTAAAAACAGTGAAAAGGATTTTTAGTATTTTGTATTGTTAGTGATGCATTTGTATCAGTGAGTGTAGCCCTCTTTTTATGACCAGATCTATATACTAATAAATACGGTTTTTTGTTGTTTACAGTTAAGTTTTTTTTGTTTTTTTTTGATAAAGGTTTGTATCCAGTATAGGTTGAGTAGTGGGTTAACAAGCTGTGTGGTTTCTGCCAGGCTCTCCAGACAGAAACCTCAGCAGCAGTCTGAGCAGCATGTTTAATTAACAGCCGTTCCATTAATCACACAGGATTGTTAATTATAGCCAGCACTGACCGCCTATGCCCTTGTGAAATCTCGACTCTCTCTGTCTTTCCCTCCATCTTTATTTGTGTCTTTCTTTCATACATGTATTCTTTCGCTACTTATTAGTCATACAATGGACTCTTACCTCATCTTATCTGTGAGGGGGGAAAAAACCCTTTCGATTCCTTTTTATTTCAGGTCACAGTGATGATATAATGAACTTATAATGACATAAATCAAGAGTCTGTCATTTGGGGTAACTGACCTCCTCACCGCTGTTTCAGTGTAGCCCAAGGCTGCCCCCTCACTGTATGTCCAGGATAAAATGCTGAAAGTCCTTCTTTACTGTTCCACATCTACATGAAAGTGAAAGTGGGAATAAGTCCATGCCTCTGCATTGCAGACCCAGGTTCTGCAGTGAGTGTTCCAGCTGAGGTATTTGAGCTGAGATTCTGTGTTTCAGTTAAATTGCATTGTTTCTGCGGTGGTTCCTGAGCGTGAGGCTCTGTGGGGAAGGATAAAAATGTCCTATTAGAGAACAGCATGAATAAGGGAAAGAGAAACACGGCTCTTGGCATTGCTGAGAGATGTTGTGCTAACTGAAGGTTTGAAATATCTGCATGTTAGTTTGTTTTTTCGCATGGAGGTTTTCAGGATTGTATGAAGATGAAGAGGTCAGATTTTGAAAAATAGCCAAAATTGTTTTGTGTGCACCTTTTCATAGTGCATGCTAATTAGTGCTTTCGATGCAATTTATGCTTGTATAGACTGCACTAAATGTTGCATTTTCTCTCCAAATTCTTGATGTTTGCGTGTGTTTTTTTTCCACATCTCAGGTGGACAAACATTTGGCAACATATAAAAAAAACTTAAGTGCTTTGAGGACCGAGACTTTACAGGTACCACATGCATTAAGAAGTAGAATACTTTTTTGCCTACTTTTTTTCCCCATTTTCTAATAATTTAATTATCTTTAATCTTTACTATCTATTTCATTTAATTATTTCATTTTTTTCATGACATTGGGATGATATTTGACATGAGCTGGATTATGACTTACTCTTAGAAATCTCCTGCCAATTCTGACCCCTGACACAGCATTTGCTGTGAATCACTATTACTATGTTATTATTATTATTATTATTATTATTATTATTGTTATTATAGAATTGTAGGGGAGACTGCCAGAACCTCACTAACATTTTATTCTAAAGGGTTTTTCTCCCAACTTAGCAAACATACCAATGCACTGTGGACTGTATTCAGAATTGAGTTAAGTGGTATGGTGAGAATTTCATAGGAGAATAGTGCACATGGATATATGGCACACAAAAGGGACCCGTTCCAGTTCCTTCCCTTCTCCGTACTCTTCTCTACCCATTCTGGTACAAGTTTATCTTTTTTCTTATTTGTCCACAGGATGTTGTTTCAGAACTCTACAGGCTTCTAAGGCTACATTCACATTACAGAGAATAAACTCAACCTTGGTGAAGGCTTCTCTTGATTGTTGACTTTGACACTCCTGGTGGGTGTTCTTGATCTGGTCAAATGTGGTGATGGGTTTTTCTTCACCACGTCACCACAACATTATCCTCGTCCATCACTGTCGTTTTTAGCTGTGTTCTTGGACCTTTTGGTATTCCTGAGCACAGAGGTGCATTCTTTCTTTTTAAGAATAGTCATTTTGTCCTGACCTAATTTTGGCAATCTCTGTGATTGGTTTGTTTAGATTTTTCAGCATAATGATCTTTGGACTTCATACTGAGAATTATCAGCAGCAGATTCCGAACTCTAGACCTTTTATCTGCTTATTAAGTGAAATACTGAGGCAATAACACACATTTGTCCATAATGCTGTAATTCCTACACTGTTCGCCTGATTTGGACGTTATTATGTTATTTCATGTCAAACACAGTATGCTGTGATACAGCTCATATAACAATAACGTTGCCAGTGTCCAAATATTTGCGAAAGTATGTCACAATGGTAAATGAAGCTTGTTTTACTGCTGTTGAATTCATTTTTAATTATCAAATTTGTCAAATCTGTCAAATGTTTGTGGTAGCCCTACAGTTGTTTGCAATTTTCAAAAAAAAATCTGTTCTTTTAAATGTTTGGTGGTTGTTTTCTCTGTCCATTCAACATTTCATTGTGTTAGATTGTATACTCTGCGTGTGTGTGTGTGTGTGTGTGTGTGTGTGTGTGTGTGTGTGTGTGTGTGTTTGTGGGGCGATGACCTAGGTCTTATCTCAGTGTGTGCTGCCCTGAGGGACACACACAGGCACACACATGGCACACACACACAGACACACACACACACACACACCAACCATGTGATTGGTTGCTGCAGCTGCTCTAGTGTCATTGGTATACACACATGTACATACATTCTTGTTTGTGTGTGTGTGTGTGTGTGTGTGTGTGTGTGCGAGCAAGAGACAGACAGAGAAAGACAGTAGTTGTGGATGAATTTGAATGTAATTCATTAGACACCTAATCGGACAAGAAGGTTAAGGATACCAGTAGTGTTCAGTTGCTGTAGAGATTTTTGCGCTTTCCTTGTAATGGGTTGGGTGTATTAATGGCTTATTTGTTGCTGCTGTCTGAAGCATTTAGTGGTTGCTAATGCTGCGCTGCCATGTTGGTGGTTACCAGCCGCTTGCTGTGCAGAGAGCTTTGCAATGCCGTGCGAAGGATACAGAGAGAGAGAAAGAGAATTAGATAGAAAACTCAAGTTGAGAACTGTGTGGAGCTAGTTTCGAGTGCACTGCCTTTCAGTACTGAGCGAGTTTTGAAGCTGCAGGTAAACCACATTACAGTCATTGCTGATTGACGAGTAATCAGGAGTTTGTTTGTTTTTTTTATCCAGTAAGATCTTGTACCCAGGACAGCTCAAGACTTTAATCCATGCAATTTCCACCATGCATTATACATCTATATCTAACCTGCATGCGTCTGTGAGTGTGTGTGTGTCCTGAGCCATGTGGTTCCATCGGAAGAAGAAACTCCCACGTAGGGCGCAAGCCTACATGTGAGTATGAAGGGGGAAAGAGAGAGAAACAATCACTTGTAATAGAACGAGACGATAATGCGATATTAACAAAAATATTCATCATCTGTTAAATTGTTCCAATTAAAGATTAAGGAAACTCAATTACATCAGATCATATCTGATTGTTGTGGATGCTTATTATGTTGATTGTTATGTTTTTTTTTTTTCCCGATGGTGATATAATTACATTCTGGACTAGATTCTAATATCAGTTGATCATTTATGAGGACAACCATAATTAAATCAGGATCAGAATATCAAAAGAAGCTTAAAATGTTTTGTATGGAGTCGAACAAGAGCCTTGTTACCTAACCTTGTCAGATATTATAGGAAGAGACTCAGTGCTGTTATTATATACAGCGGAGGTGTCACGAAATATTAATCGTAAGGATGATTATAATGTTGTTTTGTAGACTACTTATAAAACCTTTTCCAAGCACATGTGTACTGTAAATAAAACTATGCAATGTCCCTACATGTCTGAGCTAAAAATATCACTTATTGATTGTGTTATCCTTCTTATTCTTGTTAGACGTTTCACATTTTCGTGAAGGGTGGCAATGATTGTGTAGGGCATTGCATCTGAAAATGAAAAGGCTAAAAGAGGTGAAATTAGATAGACAGCATTTCTACGTAAGCACTGGTCTGCCTGTTCACTGGCTGCACCTTCATTGCAACTCTTATGTTTGGTTTATTGTAATCTCAGGATGGTTAATATTAGATAAGACAGAGTATATTCGATATGTTTTCAGTCGCCAAGGTGCCATTTTATTTTATTTTTTTTTTCGCAGTGTTTCTCCACCCCATGAATTCGCCTCATGGGGGTGAGAGCCAAGTCAATGAACATTAAATGAAAAATTCAGGGCTGTGTTCCAAAAAAGCATGCTGTGCACTCCAATCGTGTACTATTTAGTATGGTGCAGTTTGGGGTGCTTTCCAAGTATTTGTGACTCCGGGAATATCATTTCCTGCTGCACTACAGAAGTGTTTTGAGGACAAAAACCTGAAAGAGCAAGAAGAGCTTGATTATATTTGGACACTTTCTCCTGGTGACACCAAAGTGGTTGTCACTTTGGAGTCTGACTTTTTCATGCCTGAAGTAGACATCTGAGCTTGCATACGAAATACTCTTACAAATTTCCTGCCAGTTTTGACCTGACACTTCAGACACACATCTCTTGACTATGAATTACTCTTACAGGATTGTTAAGGAGACTCGCAGAAGCTCAGAAACATCTTGTTACAACATACTGTAGTGTTGTGTCCCCTGACTTACACACTTTATTCTGTATTCAGAGTTGAATAAACTGGCTTAGTGAGGATTTAGTGCGAAAATTGTGCACATCAATATTCAGCACACAGTATTAAAAAAAAAAAAAAGTTCAATGCGAAAAAGTAGGATGTTCTGGATCAAGAGCTTTTTTTTTTTACAAGCTCATGAATCATGATGGATGAGGATGGACATTATATTGTTAAATGAAACCAGATGTGAAGTAATTAATGTGGCAATTACAATTAATTCTGTTCATGCAGTAACGTCTTGCCAAGTCTAAATATTTATTTCAATGCTTGTCATGCTATTCAGTTTAAGCATGTGCGTAACCCATCTCTGAATATAAGGCGCTTTCTCTGTCTGAAAACTAACATAACTTTTGGACTTAAGTCACAGATTTTGTAGACAGTGGTTAAACTGGGTTTTGTAATTAGATGACGTTTTGTCAACGTCTTTCAAAGCACCTTAGAGAGAATTAATCAAGACCCATATGCTTTAACGTTTGCAAAAAAAAATACAAGGGTGATATGATGATTGATATTAAAGGAGACAGAGCTCAGCTTCAGCAGGGTGCGAAGATAAATCTTAGAAAGGTATTGTATTTACACCCCTGTGAGAATAGTCACATGGCAGCTCTTTGGCTGTTTACTTCCGGTCACCAGAAAATGTAAACACTGTTTTGAATGCATGGTTACATGTCACTTCATGACCCAAGTCGAAAGCTACATGTCTCAATGGCTGAAGGGTTGGGATTAGGATTAGGGTTCATGTAGTGACTTGCAAAAATATATGCAATACAGTGTTTGAGGGTTTTTTTGTTTGTTTGTTTTTTTTGTGGAGCTGGGGGCAAGGGGTGAGCGGGCCAAATATCTGTCATGTGTCTAAATTCACCCAGGTTCAAATAAGGACACCGAGGTGCTTGAGTCTGATCTACCATAAATAGCCACATTGGCTGTTCCACCCTGGGTACAAATAGCTTTGATGGCTACTGACCCCTTGGTGCAAATAGCATCTGCCTGATATTAATCATTGATTCAACATTAGTAGGGGGCCAGAAGAACCAGCTACACATTTTTTGCCTGTATGTGTGTGTGTGCATTTTGAATATGTAATGTTATGTGGTCATTGTGACCGTATGTGGCTTGGGTGTGTTTATGTAAGTGCTTTGTAATGAAAGTGGGAGCTGCTGAGCAAGACCAATGTTCAGTAATGAATGATTCACGCCGCACTGTTTTAGCTAATACAGAGAGCAGAGTGGGTGCAGGTACAGTGGAATGGCTCTTCGCACTGTCTTTGTACTCTGTCCAGTATTTCTCTCACTCTCCTCTCTCCAACTCGCGCTTTCTCTGACTCATCGCCGAGTGACTCAGAGCTGCAAAGCTGTCGCTACCCATGGTGCCTGACTTCTCTCACATGACAGAGTGGCACACATGGTGCTCTGTTTTTTTTTTTCCCCTTGCCTTCTTCTCTCTTCTTTGTCTCCGTTTCTCTCTCGCTCTCCACCATGTCCTCCTTGCATTCCTGCTTCCCTCATCTCCTCTGGTTCCTCTGGTTTTTCTTCTGCCAGATGGCTGATCTCTGGGTGTTTGTGGGGCTAGCGTTGTGTTAGCTTGCTAATACGGCTGTTTACACACTGCGTATCGTCAGCAGTTTTGTTTTGCTCTTGCTCTGTTGGCAACATGGTGGCATAATCGACACATGTAGTCTTTCTGTTTCTATTTTCATTTTCATTTTAATGTGTTGTTTATACTTTTCTCTCTGTCTTCTCCTTTCTCTCTCTCACTCTCTATATCTTTTTATATATA
>JAOVYU010000037.1:3492396-3503853 GCA_025674565.1 Synodontis membranacea | reverse complement strand
TATATCTCAGTGTGGAAGGAGATCCTCACTGTGGAGACACAAGCAGTTTCTCAGACAACTCCTGCAGTCAGGGTCCATACCTGGGCATTTCGGACCGATACGGGAAGGCTGCAGGAGAGCCTCTGGGCTCCCAGGGGCCTCCTGTGGCCCCTCCAAGTCCAGCAAGCCTGGCCTGGGCCCATCACACACGCCTCCAGCCTGCCAGCCTGGCTCTGCGTAAGCAGGAAGAGGAGGAGAACAAACGCTGCAAAGCACTCTCAGACAGCTATGAGCTCTCCACAGACCTGCAGGATAAGAAGGTGATTGTGTGTTCAGAAAAAAAAGAGTTTTACTTTTTTATGAGAGAACTTTCAGTGAAGCAGTTCAAATGCAGTCTATCAGTCAAATGTTATCTAATGCAGTCAAATCCTATTTAATACACTCAGTTTACTGACAATTGTTATGTAAACATAAGTGCTTATTTACCTTGTTTAAGGATGAACCAATGAGTTTTTAACTATTATTATTATTATTCAAGAAAGTCCTAAAACATTAATAGTAAATTAGGTAACTTTTAGTATTACTTAGTAGTAATGCACCTGAGAGATGCACAAATGCAAACAGTTTTGGCCTTGTAATAATGATGCCATGAAAACTCTCTGTTTTGACCAGTTTTTGTTCCTAGACTCTAGGGAGTCCATGCCTACTGTCTCTAATTGTCAGTCTTCATCAAAGCGCAAAGCATTCATAATTTGATCAGAGCATATCATTTAGTCTTACCACTCCAGACTGCTCTACTGCATTCCGGTAACACCCATTGAAAATCGGTGTCCCAGTCGAGCATTGAAAACACATGATCCAGCCATTAAGTGCAGGATCAGTCCTCTCAGTTCTGTGCGCATGCTTTGATCCTCGGTAATAATAGCATCAGATCTGATCATAAGAAAAACAAGACAAGGAATTATGGAAAAAATTAGTACAGTTAGTGTTCCAGTTTCATAGTTTCATAGTGTCTTACAGAAAGTTCCTTCTATACAAATTATTTTTTTTTTGTACTGCTTACAGTACAAAAACATTGGTTAACAGATGAAGCCTTTTTAGACATGAGGTGTAGTGAGGATAAGAAATAACCGTTCTGATTCTCTTCTGCATCTGACAGGTGGAGATGTTGGAGAAGAAATATGGTGGTTCCTTCTTGAGCAGACGAGCAGCACGCACCATCCAGACCGCTTTCCGGCAGTACCGCATGAATAAGAACTTTCAGCGGCTGCGTAGCTCCGCCTCAGAAAACCGGATGACGCGCCGTATTATCCTCTCTAATATGCGCATGCAGTACTCATTTGATGAGCGTCAGCCGCAGGTAATTCTTTATGGCAATTTATTATGCTCCTAGGAGCATAACTTTTTCCTAACAGTAATTCCACTGGAGCTTTGAGAGCACGTAATCCAAATGCCTATGCCCAGCCCAGTAAATGATTTTGCAGAGGTTATGATACTGAAATGAATGAATTGCAAGATGGACCCGACCTACGCCATCCATTAACAGCTACTCTTCATAACCTCTTAACATCTGGGGTTATGGATGGTGTTACTTTCAGTGGGATGTGTCTGATGGGACATCGGGCTTATCCCATTCTGCTGTTAGTTAGTTGTGGTGTCAGAGTCACGTAGCTCAGTGGTACCTTCGCACTTCGTTTGTAGGGTTGGGCGATATGATCTAAAAATTATATTGCGATATTTTCTGTACATTTTCATGATAATAATATTTATTGCAATATATGTTATGCTATGAAAATAAAGTTCAAAGACAAAAGAGCATGACAGACATGCAGACCTTTGGTACGTATACAGACACTCTTGTGCACGACTGCGGTTAGCTCGGGCTCATGGGACACCTGTCATAAGCACACACTGCTCACAGCACAATGAGCTCATTTTATGAGCTCCAGTGCCGTTCTTGCAAGCTGGATTTTTTGCTTGTTGCTCTACCCTGCGTTAATTTTGTTCCCCGTTTTTTTTTACCTCATTTTCCATGTTTTTTTTTGTACTGCTTACACCAGTTTTGGTTAATAAAGCCTCCATCTCCCACTACTAATAAACAGGCCCAGTATTAATTATGAGCGTCCCATTCATTTGAATGGCAACGCACATATTACTGTTGTCCAAAATTCACTTTTTTGGACACACACGACCTGTGCACACTCGAGCAGACCGTTGAGCCGCACGATTGGACATACGGAATGTGTCGGTGCGGCCTACGGTGACCGAAAAACGAGAGGAAAACTGTTTTTCTCTCCATTCTAACACTGCGTTTATTATTATTATTTATATCCCAAATTTTAGACGTTAATGCAGCCCGAACCGTAGAGCGGACATATGGCATTGTAGTTGGAGAACGTTCAGCCTGAACGGTAATGGTGTGCTATTACTTTTCTTAGCATTTCGTGTTACCATGGCGACATTATTCACGCTCAAACACACTCGAGGTCCCATAGGAATGCATTGAGGGTGCTCCTACTTTTGTCTTTCGGCCATCTTTTTCCCCATTGACTCCCATTCATTTCACTGCTGGCGGCGGTGAAAAGGGTCAAAAACACTCGAGATCCCATAGAGATGCACTGACGGTGCCAGATTTTAAGCTCTGAGGTGAGACTTGCCCTGACGCACTGTGCACTCACCACGTGACCTGTGGTGGTGTTAGCGTTAGCCTGTTAGCAGGAGACCCGGACACAGCCACCTTGTACCCTGTGCACTGCACGATGCACGCCCATCTCAAAAATTTTTCAGGAATTTTGTGTGCCGTTCCTAGTTAATTTTTTAGTTTATTTCTTTATTGATTATTTATTATTTACGGAGTAAAACACTGAAGCTAACAGTTAAATTCAGGAGAAAAGTTTATATTTCTGCTAAATTGTGACACAAAGTGGCTGACGATATGAATGGTCATATCGTGATACGATAATCTACTCACCTAGCCCTACTCTGTTGTCAGTATTGTATCTTACCAGGAATTCGAGGTGCTCCCAATTGCCAGACTGTCCTTTCTCTATGAACTTCCTTTTCCTGCTTGCTGCTGAGCGTAGCCATAGCTGCTTTTCTGAACAATACAATATTGTATCACCTTATCACCATCACACCCCACTTTTAACAAACCCATCATCTGAGATGTACAAAATAATGACACTCAATGCAATGTTGTAAAAAAATACAATTTTATTTATGCTGATATCACAGGTGCAGTCTCAAAGCCCCCAGCAGCAGCAGCAGCAGCTGTACCCTCCTCGCCATCCCTCTTCCCTGGCCATGGTCAGCCAGCAGAGTTCGGCTGACACAGAGCAGGAGACAGAGTCACCTTCACACTGCCCTTCTGACCGAGAGGATTACTCACACACAGATGATACCTTTACCAAACAAGTAAGAAATCTGTATATGAGATATAGATTAAAGACAGAATGCAAATCAGACATATAGTACATGTGTGATTTTTAACTGTAGTTTCTGATATGGTATTGGAGTATATGACTTGAGGACTATATTATAAAAATAAATAAATAAATAAATAAATAAAACCATTGTATGGTGCTAGAAAGACATCTGACCAGTGGTAGAAAAATGTTAAGCGATTGGTGGTGCTTATGTTGATATAGCATAAGCAGATACTGAGGGCAAAACATTTGGCTGTTTTCAAACCTTGTGATATTTCATATGTGAAGCTCAATGAGAATGATGTCCGTATTATAACAAGGGAAATTAACATGTGTAAATGTGTAGGGAGGTGATGGGAGGAACGTATACACTAGCTTTCCTAGTACTAGGTCAGAAAATTTTAAGTTACAGCCAGACAAGGTTAAGACTTGCAGATTAGAAATATATAGCTATAATAATGAGGTAGTGGTAGCTCAGTGGTTAGGATCTTGGCCTACTGATAGGAAAGTCCTTGAGCAAGGCCCATAACCCTCATCTGCCCACCTGTATAAGTGACATAAATTTAAGTCACTCTGGATAAATGCATCTGCCAAATGCTGTAAATATAAAAAAATGAGTCAAGATCAAGTGTAGGTGATGATGATCAGGAGGAGCCAGGGACCATGGTGAGGAGGAGTTTTTGTGGGTCTGACCTTAGTATAATTAGTACAGAAAAAATGTATCAAAAAGGCCCAAGTGAAATACAGGATAAATACAGAGTAAAACTGGAGTGCTATTTCCTCCATCTTAAATGTTGTTAAATCTTGATGTGTGTACATGTGTACGTGGGTCTCAGGTGACGTCACTGGCGGACTCCATGGATGACACTCTAACGTGCCAGTCTGGACGTGGTGACTCTCAGGAGGGTGATGGTGGAGGGGATGGTGATGATTTCAGCGAGTGTGTCTGGAGCAGCAAGGTCCCATCTCGACGTGGATTACCGACAAGGGAGCGAGAGCAGACAGCAGGGACACTCGGGGGCATGCATGAGGACAGCACAGCCACATCCTACAGTGATGTAACTCTCTACATGGAAGACGGCGTGCCTTCATCTCCACTTTCCATGGAACGTGCACCCAGCAGCACTGACACTGAGTACTGGGGGCTAGGCAGCACAGCAGTAGGACGAGAGGACAGTCGAGATGCGGAGGGTGGAGGCAACAGCCGGCGCAGCACCCCATGCACAGAGTGCCGTGACCATCGGCTCCGTGGTGCTCACCTTCCTGTTCTGACTATTGAGCCGCCCAGTGACAGCTCCGTAGACATGAGTGACCGCTCTGACAGAGGCTCCCTCAGCAGGCAGCTGCTATATGAGCAGGAACCAGCAGGTGGTGGAGGAGGTGGAGGTTCACCCCAGGGAACTCTCAAACACAACCCAGCCCAGGGCCAGACTCGCCCTATGGGTCGCCCTATTCCCTCACCCCTCCCCACGCACATACCACCACACCATGCAATCCTGCTGCACCAGCAGCACCACCCCCACCTCCATCACCCACTGCAGCACCATCACCACCATCCACTGGCCCATCTTCACCATCCATACCCGGACTCAACTGTTTCATCTACCCAACCCCCACTGACGCCACTCTCCTCCACCTCATCAGCGCCGCTGCCCTCGACTGGCCTGGAGCCATCTGATGGTGACAATGACTCGCTTAACTCCACCACCAACTCCAATGAGACAATTAACTGCAGCTCAGGCTCATCATCCCGGGACAGCTTGAGGGAACCACTACCTTCACTCACCAAGCAGACCTACCAGAGAGAGAGCCGCCACAGCTGGGACTCGCCTGCATTTAACAACGACGTGGTGCAGAGAAGGCAGTACCGAATTGGTCTCAACCTTTTCAACAAGTAAGGGCTGTGGAGCATGAGTGAAATCATATCTGTAATAAGAGATATTGGTATCATATATTTTTGCCAAATAGAATTTCAAAAAGATTTTAGATTTCTGCTCAAAGCTCCACTGTTTTTTGTGATCCCCTGATCACATAACACACTAATATTTAATTAGTTAGCGCTAATTTAATTAATTAGCACTAATTGCGGCAAGAAGGTTCTGGGTTCTAGCCTGCTGGCCGATTGAGGCCTTTCTTTTTGGAGTTTGCATGTTCTCCCTGTGTCTCCCTGCTTTTCTCTGGGTGCTCTGGTTTCCTCCAAAGACATGCAAATTAGGATAACTGACTATTCTACAATAAAATAAGGGTGAGTGTGAATGATTGTTCATGTTGCAGTTAGCCCTACAATAGATTGGTGAATTACCCAGGGTGTACCTGCCTCTCGCTTTTCTACGACACTTAGCTGAATAAAGTGGTATATATAATGGACAGGAATTCCTAGACACGCTATTTTAGTAATAAATATTGTGAAAATATTTGAAGATGAAATTCTGGATAGTAATTACGAAAACAGAGAATTTGAGGTTAAGCAAAGAAAGAGGGATGGAATAAAGCTGGCAGAGACCGAATACAAACACAAAACATCGTTGTCTTTATTTTAAGGCATTCAGGGTGAAGTGTGTTTTGGCTGGCACTGTCATTCTGCCTCTCAGTCCCCCCACACATGTACTCCTGTGATTTTTAGTTCTCCGCCTATTTCTGTTTCTTTCTCTCTCTCTATCTCAGGAAGCCAGAGAAGGGCATCCAGTACCTGATAGAAAGGGGCTTTATGTCTGACACCCCAGTGGGCATTGCACGCTTTATCCTGGAAAGGAAAGGCTTGAGTCGTCAGATGATCGGGGAATTTCTGGGCAACCGGCAGAAACAGTTCAACAAGGATGTGCTGGAGTGAGTGCTGTCATATTCACACCCTGAGTTTTTGGAGCTCCAAAAGTTCAGATAGAGTTTTGCTGAGTATAATGGCTGAAGCAGCATTAGCTATGCTAGCCCCAGGACAGGCACACAGCAGCTAGCATTATAGGTTCAGACCTACAGGTCTCCAGGCAGAAAGTGGTGGGCTAGGCTGGAACGTTCAATTATAAAAAGGAGATGCAATAGAAAGAAAATGCAAAAGTATGAAATATTGAAATGCAGGAGGTTAAATAGCAAGATAAATAAGTGGTCTGTCTTCTTCAGCTGTGTGCTTGATGAGATGGATTTCTCCGGAATGGATCTGGATGATGCTCTGCGCAAGTTCCAGGCTCAGATTAAGGTCCAGGGAGAAGCACAGAAAGTGGAGAGACTGGTGGAAGCCTTCAGGTGCCATCAGATTATCATTTATAAACAGTCTAGTGTTATTTATTTGCACTTTTAAACAGTCTAATGTTATTTATTTGCACTTTTATTTATTTATGGTTATTAATGGTCAATGGGGCATATTATTAATTCTCTAGCCTAATTTTCTTTCTTACTTTCTTTCTTTCTTTCTTTCTTTCTTTCAGTCAAAGGTACTGTGTGTGTAACCCTGCATTAGTGCGGCAATTCCAGAACCCTGACACCATTTTCATCCTGGCCTTCGCAATCATCCTACTCAACACTGACATGTACAGCCCTAATGTCAAACCAGAGAGGAAAATGAAGCTGGATGACTTTATCAAGAACCTAAGAGGTACCCGTTCCTCAGTATACCGAATTTTCATTTGTACAGTCGTTATTATCTTCCTCTGAAGACAAGGCAGGCTTTATTTCAGAATGAGAGCATTATTGTGGCGTGCAAAAAATGTGGATTAACTTCAGCTGAAGTTGTGGTTTTCTTGCCTGGTAATGGTGCTTGATATTTATAATAATTTTGAGACTTGACTAACTTTAGGGATTTAGGATTTAGGACTTGGATTTACTTCATTTAAAATTATTTTAAGTTACTGATGTGTAAACAATAGCACATTTCTTTATAAAAACAACACAACAAAACAAACTGAACACAATTGTGATCTGCTTAATAATATGCAGAAAAGCATCTCAGAATCCACAATACATTGAACCTTGGGGTGGATAGTCAACAGCAACATAAGACCACGTCGGCTTCCATTCTGTTAATCCATACAAATCTGAGGCTACAGAGAAATGAACCTGGAAGATCTGGCCTGGTCTTTTTCCAATTTTCAACTGCCTACTTGAAAGGTTGTATCCACTGTAGCCTCTCAGATGCCTGTTCTTGTAAACCAATATGGTCTTCTGCTGTTGCATCCCATCTCCCTCAAGGCATGTTCTTCATTCTGATATGCTTTTCTGCTCAACATGGTTGTAAAGAGTGCTTATTTGAGTTACCATAGTCTTCCTGTTAGTTATCAGCCATTCTGTTCTGACCTCTCTCATCACCAGTGTGAATATCCCAGGAGATAAATAGGTTCTGAAATACTCAAACTGCTGTACCTGAAGCTCTTGACCAGTATCTTTATGATTTAATACATTGTTCTTCTGCCACATGATTGACTGATTAGATAACTGCATGAATTTAAGTTGAACCAAAGATTACGTATTTGGCCCAAACACATAATGGTGTACGATCAATTATATAGGAGGAAGTGTCTTCTAACATTAGAAGAGTCTTCCTTAACCTTTTCCTTCCTTCTTGTGCTCTCAATTTCCTTCTCTCTGTTTATGCATGCCAGGAGTGGATAATGGGCAGGACATCCCGAGGGACCTGTTAGTAGGCATCTACCATCGTATTCAGAAGTGGGAGCTAAGAACGAATGATGATCATGTGTCTCAAGTGCAGGCAGTAGAGAGAGTTATTGTGGGAAAGAAACCAGTGAGTTCTGAACCCTATCTTGTTTGAATAAGTGCAGAACAGTGTTTGAATTTGTATAGGATATTTGAATTGATTATGCTTCGTGGAAGTTATGCAGGAGTTTTACATATTTTCTTGAGGATGTGTTTGTGTTTTATGTGGTCAGGTGCTGTCTCTACCCCACCGCAGGCTGGTGTGCTGTTGCCAGCTTTACGAGGTTCCTGATCCTAACAGGCCACAGCGGAGTGGGGTTCATCAGAGAGAAGTCTTTCTCTTTAATGACCTACTGGTGGTGAGAATATTTTTCAGTGTCAAACTCTATAAGTATTTTCTTATATAAATAATATATACATACTGTAAATGTACACATATACGTATACATATTTGAGGAAAGAACTATCTCCATTCCTAATGCCACTTCTTCCAATCAGAGGGCACAGGCAGTTTTGCTCCTGCAAACAGATGGCTGTGGTATAATTAAGATCGTAAAGAAAGGCCACTTTGCTTCACATGGGAGCATAATGGATGCGAGCCGGTGCTATAGTGGTGCTCTCATGATGCTGTGGTATCTTTACCAAAGCTGATGTAAATTAGACTTAACTCATGAATACATTTTTTATTCGTCTTCAGAAACTGCTCGCTACCAGTCAGGGCGGCTGTGGTTTAAATTACATACCGCTTAATGTTTTGGGGAGAACAACTAACCAAATTCATTAGAAACTGTCATGGGGTGGTACAAACAGAAATAACTGCAAGGACAGTGCAGTTAAAGTGTGCTAAAGTGGGATTAATAAAACAGATCCACAATGGAATTTAAGAAGTATCCCAAATCTGCACAAAACTTTCACCTGGCAACACTGACTACGCTAACCCCAAGCAACATGATTAACACTGATTTACAGCTACTGTAGCTTTGGGAGGTGTGCAAAATCACTCACAAAATTGGATGGCTCTAATTGCTTAAATGTTTAGTACAAGAAATGGAAAATGTAATCACTTCTTATTTCTTCACACCTTGTTTGCACTGATTTACCACTATTTTTCAGAATCCTTTCTCAAATGCATATGTATGAAGCTCATGCTGATCAAACTGGGCTTTAGGCTTGATTGGCAGCTTTGTACACTACAAGTAAGGTTTTCCACAAAGAATGCAGTCAGAAATCTTATGGTAGTTATGCCGTATGCCATACAGTATGGTAGTTATGAGAGCCTTATTATTCCCATAACACCATATTATCCAACAATCGATTTCATATCCGTTACAAAAGCTCAGTTATTAAACCAAACCTAATAGATTTATTAGATTTAACCTGCATTTCTCCATCTGTAGGTCACAAAGATCTTCCAGAAGAAGAAGACATCAGTGACATACAGTTTCAGACAGTCTTTTCCTCTAGTGGAGATGCAGGTTCACATGTTCCAAAACTCCTGTAAGTATATTCATTCCTCCATCTGTCTCTCCATCTGTCCCTCCTTCTTTATTTATGTTATCACTTCGTTCTGGCTCTGTGCTTCAGTGTGACATTTAGCCACACTCTCTTGGCCCTTGTGTGTTTGTTGGTGACAGATAAGTGAAAAAGAGACCCACTTCATCATGTCTTGTTATTGTGCTTGTATATATTCAGAAGTTTACATACAGTCATCATGGACATGAATGTCAGGGCAATATTGGGCTTTTTTTTTATTCTTTACTTGAACCGTTGTTTTTCTGGAGAAAAGTGGAATTGTATTAAATGAAAGTATTTAGTAAAGTGAAAATTGAATATATTCTAGACTCTTAATGCATAAACTAAAATGTGTCAAGTATTTTTCGATTTTAATTTTAATAATTATGACCAACATCTCAAAAAACTTAAAAAATAAAAAAGCCCATCTGAAATGATTAGAATATGTCGTTTTTAGTTTGAGTAATTTACTGTTCAAACAGTATAAATAATGCATATATCTCGGTCTAGTTCAGTACACACAACCACAGTTATCCAGAAGATGATCATTGACACCCTCAACAATATATTAATAGAAAGTTGACTGGAAGGGAAAAGTGTGGTAGGACGGGGTGCACAAGCAGCAGGGATGACTGCAGCCTTGAGAGGATTGTCAAGAAAAGTCGATTCAGGAACTTGGGAGAGCTTCACAAGGAGTGGACTGAAAGCTGGTGTCAGTCATCAAGAGCCACCACGCACAGACGTCTTCAGGAAAGGAGCTACAACTGTCACATTCCTAATATCAAGCCGCTATTGAACCAGAGACTAAGTCAGAAGCAAGTGGTGCAAAGTCCTCTTTTCAGATGAAAGTAAATTTTGTATTTCATTTGTCAAGCAAGGTTCTAGAGTCTGGAGGAAGAGTGGAGAGGCACAGAATCCAAGGTGCTTGAAGTCCAGTGTGAAGTTTCTGCAGTCTGTGATGATTTGGGGTGCCATGTCATCTGCTGGTGTTGGTCCACTGTGTTTTATCAAGTCCAAAGTCAATGTAGCGTCTTTCAAGAGATTTTAGAGCATTTAATGCTTCCGTCTGCTGACAAGCTTTATGGAGATGCTGATTTCCTTTTCAAGCAGGACTGATCACCTGCGGACAGTGCCAAAACTATTACCAAATGGTTTGCTGACCATGATATTACTGTGCAACTCACCTGACCTGGACAATTGTCAAAAGGAGGATGAGAAAACCAGACCCAAATATGCAGACCAGCTGAAGGCCGCTATCAAAGCAACCTGGGCTTCAGTTACACCTCAGCAGGGCCACAAGCTAATTGCCTTCATACCATGCCACATTGATGCAGTAACTTGTGGTAAAGGAGCCCCAACTAAGTATTGACTGTATAAATGAATATACTTTTCAAACGTAGGACATTTCTGTAGGACATTTCTGTACATTTCTGTATATCCTTTTTTGATTGATCTTAGAAAATATTCTAATAATTTGATATACCGGATTTCCAGTATCATCACAATTAAGACAGAAAAGGCTTGAAATATTTCATTTTGTGTGTAATGAATATGGAATATATAAAAGTTTTCCTTTTGGAATTAAATTCTAAAAAAATTTACCTTTTCATAAAAATATAGTTTTTTTTAAATGCACTTGTATACAGATAGATAGATAGATAGATAGATAGATAGATAGATAGATAGATAGATAGATAGATAGATTAGGGTGACTATATTTTGGTTTACAAAAAAGAGGACACTTGGGCAAGGATGGAGGCCTGGAGCAGACGAAGACCTACAAAATGTATGGTGACTGTAGAGAGCAAAAGCTGAATCTCGGCTATTTTTTCCGATTTGGAAATCCAGCCCCGGATGCATTTTTATGACTCCAAAAGAGGACGTGTCCTGGAAAAAGAGG
>JAOVYU010000037.1:3440773-3457285 GCA_025674565.1 Synodontis membranacea | reverse complement strand
TCTTTGTCTGGACGCAGATGCAGGAAAACACGGCAAAAACGGACATGAGACTTAATGACTTTATTTAAATGAAACACTGATATAAAGCAGGGGCAGAAACCTGGAAACCTGAAACACGGCTGTGATACACGCAAATCAGACTGAATCACGAACACAAAAAGCTGGCAGAATATGGCATAACAATAGTCCAACATAAATACGGCAGATATCCTTCACTCAGTCCTTAAGGCCAAATAGTTCCCGCCGGAAAACACCGGAAAATAGCCCCACATGAAATGTCCATAAAGTCTGCAACAGAGATCAAGCACAGATATCGACTTTAAAAGAGGCATGGACACACACCACGGTGTGAAGCGTTAAAGTCTTTCCAATCACCACTAATTCAGTCCAGTGAATTGGCTCAGATACGTTCATTCCGCACGTGGGTGTATCGCGTGCTCCGGGTTGCCATGTAGAGAGATTTTGCGCGCCCTGGTCCGATACGTTCATTCCACAGGTGGGCGTGGCGCACGCTCTGCGCTGACATTACAAAATGTGTATGTATCCGTCATATGTTAGTATATGTACTACTATGTTTTGTGTCAGTTGTTTATAAAAGATTTGTCAGAACATGTCTTTTACCCTTTTTATTGTTTGAGATCCTTTTTCAGATAAACTATTAGCATTTTTTTTATCAGTTCTGTCGCGTCATTCCAGTCTTTTATAAATACTGCATTTTTATTTTTTTCCCTTCCACTCAGTGAGCGAAGCCACTGGGTTATCAGCTAGTCTATCTATAAATATGAAAATGTTTGTAATGGATATGACGTATGACCACAGACCATATGACCGGAAGCTGCGTAACTTGCGCTCAGCCTAGCTAAAACACGACCCGGGCCGGTCTGTCGTTAACTTTGACGTGATTAGCGTTAACGTTACAGTTAGCATTGGCATGAGCAGCTAATGCCAGGGCCTCGCTATTTCAACATCTTATAGAAACATCCCCCAAAGTCTGCATAGGACTTAAATATATTAAAATATAATAAAACCCAATTATTTTAATTTGCATTTAGGCGTGTTTGGTCTTGTTACGGTTCGCTGCAGTTAGACGTGCTAGCTAATACAGGTAGCTGGGGTTAGCTAGCAGGCTAGCTGTAGTTCTGCTCTACTAGAAGAGGCTGTTCATTTTAACATAATTCAATTCAACTCTCATTCTTTTCTATGTTTATAAATACTGCGTTTTATTTATTTTTTCCCTTGCACTCAGTGCGCGGAGCCACCGGGTATTCAGTTAGTTATGTTATAACATAAGACTAATAAGCCCATTTTATTATTGTTGTTATTGTTGTTTTTGTTTTTCCCCTTCTTTCTCTTCTTTGTTTTCTCTTCTTCATATGCTGTTTGTTATTTGGTGCATATTGCTCGTAAAACACTTGATACTTATTTATATATATATATATTTTTTTTTTTACATTTAACCTAAAAAAGAAAAAAAAGAGGGAATGAGACTGAGAGGCGTTTAATTTATTTATTTGTTTGTTTATTTATTTTTAATTCAATTATGATCATTAATTTATATAAGGGCTGGGGGGGAGGGACGGGGGCGTGTCCTCGAATGACGTCATTTGCGCGCGAGCTGAGGGAAGAGTTCAAGTGTTTGGACATGTCTGGTATTTCTCCGTTGTGTAACTCGAGCTGTGCCGGAGCCATGTTCACGCCTATTGGCTGTTCCGCCGCGACGTTGAAGCAAGTTCGGTTGAAACTCAGCACGCTCGCGCACGCACGCGCTTCACTTTCCCCCGACCCCTTGTGAGAGCGGACAGATGTGTCCAGTTGTGCTCCCGGCATGAGAAGTTCTCTCTGGACTGGTTGGACGACGTGCTCTGAGCCGTGACGTATTTTCCTGACTTCACTTCCGGGTTTGACATCCTGGCTGGACGTGCGTCGCTGAAGCGCGGTAAGAGAAGCGGCTGAGATGAAGAGCAACTGCACGTCGAACATATGTTCCCTTGTGCTGCTGCTGCTGCTGCTGGTGGTTCAGTTGTCTGTTAGGTGAAAGAAGCATATCACAGGCAGGAAGGGCAGAAACGGATACCACAGATGACACACTTGGAAGTTGATGGAGGAAAAAAAGAAAAAACAAAAAGATTTCAAATAACATCAGAGAAAAGCAGGGACATTCCTGCAGTGGACACAATAGACAGTAGGAGTCCTCTTACTCCAAACTGAAGCAACTTCTTTAAATTGGTCAATAGAGTGCGCTTTGCTGAGCTGCCTCACACCTGATCCTGTTTAGTTTAGTTTAGTTTGGAGGTCACATTTCTATAGGATTATGTACAGGTTTAGTAGAATCCAGTCCACAAAGTTGAGCAGTTCAGGTCCAAGGGCCTTTCGCAATGGTGCAACTGCAACTCTCGAGCAGCCCTGAGATTTGAACCTGCGACCAGCTTAAAGAACATCGAGAAACCACAACTATCCTTGTCCAAGTTTGGTTGGAATATTTGAGATATCTGAATGGAGACAGATCTGTCCAGGGTGTGCCTTGGCTCTCACACAGTGTTAGCTGGGACTGGATAAAAGCGTCCTCCGTGACACTGATGGATAAGCGGTATAGACCAGCGGTCCCCAACCTTTCTTGTACCACAGCCAGGTTTCATGCATGAAAATTTTTCTGCGGACCGGGTAGAGGGCGGGGGTTTGCGTAGGGGGTGTGGAGCTTGTGTATCACCTGTTGTATCACCTTGGTGGCAGTCCCATTCTGACCCTTCTGCTGTCCCATCGTGTGCTCGTACCATCCCGAAAAAGTTCTCCAGGGAATTTGTGTTTTTGGCTCATTTTTGTGTCGCTGATGCATGAAATGGCGTGCCAGTGTCTAGTGCCGGATTGAGGCGAGGGCGGAAACGGTCGTTTTTCAAAAAAAAGATCTGGAAGGCTAATGAAAGAAAAATAACCCTAATTTAAACCATGAAAAAAATTATTTCGCCCCGTGGACCAGGAGGTGGGGACTTCTGGTATAGATGAATGGAGGCTGCCTCATGTTTGTGATTGGCTCAAGTGGTGACTTAAAATGGTGCCCATATGAAGTGAATGTGATTTAATTGTTAAAACACCACGGCGCACAGTGCACAACAACGGAACATGTCCTCTGCACTTAAACCGTGTGTGACATTGGGACACACAGCAGGGGGGCAGCTATTTTCAGCTCCCGGGGAGCAGTGCTTGGGGGCTGCACCTTGCTCAGGGTACCTCAGCGGTAGTTTACTGGTCGGATGGATTCGAACCTGCAATCTTTCGATTAGAAGTGCGATTCCCTAACCATTAGCCTACCATATCCAGATAATGAAGCATTAACATTCTATTCAGGTCAAAATAATCCATTTAAATGTTTTTACTTGGAACCATACTAACTTCTTAAAACGTTACATTTTTTTTTTTTAATGGTTGGCTCATTTTTCTCTATGAAGCATGAAAAGCAACACATTTATCTGCTGTACTTCCTTTTACATTTATATCACGCAGGTACGTCTCAGCTTATTTTGACCTACATAGAGTCAAAATCATAGAGTTACCATCCTATAAAATAAATACTGGTAGAAATGTTTGGCTAGAAACATCCCCAAAAACGAGAAGTGGTTTTGTGGGGGTTTTTTTTTTGTTTTTATAACTGTTCACCTAAAACACAGATGTATTCAACATTGATCAACAAATATTATAACAAATATTATAATCCGTCTCAGCTGCTCAAAATCAATATGACCAATACATCTATTGCTAAATAGCAACAGAACACAAAGGTTAAAGGGAAAGGGGAAAAAAAAAAAAAAACGGTGGCTCTGTTATTTTGAGGCATTTTGCGAGAATGGATTGGACGCGCATGTCCCCTTGAACTGGCGTGTCAGACAGCGGCATCCACCACTGTTATCAACCACCAGCTGACAGATTATCTTTTTGAAGAATGGTCTTTATCCCTCCAGAATGGCTCCAGAGCTATGTAGAATCGATGGGGGGGGGGGGGAACTGTGCATTGAAGCTGTTATGGGGACTTGTTTTGGCGCAACGTCTTCATTTGTAGATACCGAGAAAGGCACGAATTCAAATAATAGGTTCAGGAGAGAAACCTAAGAAAAAGAAAACATAAAAAGCATGAAGAAAAGCAGTCGATTGCTGGTGTTGCCATATGACTGGTCTGCCCTGGCATGCATATTTTATAAGCTGAGGTGTATTTGGCTTGTGTGAAAAGAAAAAAGAACCCCACATATTAGGTACTGAAGGCAGGCTGCTCTGCTACTGCCTCATACACTCTGTGTGTGTGTGTGTGTGTGTGTGTGTGTGTGTGCGTTACAAAATTCTCTGCAGGTTGCCATGGAGTCATTTGGCAGACAGGAGTTCTTGTGGTTACTTGCTGAGGGTTGTGTTGTGCCTACTGCTTGGCAAGGCCTGGAACAGGTGTGGCAGCTGCTGCTTGTCTGCTGCCTCTGCCGCATCATCTGCAGACTGGGTGAGTTGCATCTGCGTTTGCATATATTCTTGTTGGAGAAATCTACCCAAAATGAGCAAGTATGGGTTAACAGCCTTCCTCAGCGGCCTAACAGTGGTTTCCTGGCAATCCTTGAAATCATTATCTTCTAATTACTAGATCAGAAAATCAACCACTGTCCCACCACTGCCAAATGGACTTTCATAATACCGATTTAGAACATGTGCGTTAATTATATTCATCATTTTTGTAACAGCACTCCCAACTATTCTAACGTCCAGTGTTTCCTAACTGAGTCCTGTGATACCCAAACAGCTCCCGTTTGGCATCATTATCCAAACTTAAATTCCCAATTCCAAATTTACAAAAGGTTCAGTTGTATCACATGTAAATAAATACCAGTGGCCTGTAAATTACCAAGATTGTTTATGGCACAGCTCATTTGCATTTAGTGTGTATTTAGACATTAGCCACATCAAAGGCAATGCTCAGAGAGCTGAAAATGGCAAATGATGTCTAAACAATGAACGAGCGCTCCCTGAGCATGACTTGCTCTTAACTTTCCTATAATGCAGCAAAGCCATTGGCTACCACAGACACACACGGACTCGATGGCACCATAGAGCACCATTTGTCCTCATTGAAGAGACCGTCTTGTTTATCTTAATTTATGGATTTGTTTTGAACTTCTTTTGAATAAAAAATTGCAACATTGTCCCTCATTTTGTGTGTGAAATTGGAATAAAAATGTATTTGACCTTGATAAATCCGTATAATGTCGCAGTAACTCATGCCTGTCAGTTGAGGTTTCGAGCATTTTTATGTAAATTCGTAAAATATCATTACTTGTAGTTTGTAGAACAAATGTCTTTCTGGACGAACTGGATTTCCTTGAAAACTACATGCAAGTGCTCGTATGAAAAATGTTTGTATCCAGCTGACAAATGAGGCCATTTTACAGATTATATGGTGTAGGTGTCCTTAGACGCGAATTGTATTTTTCTGCAGGTTTTCCAGTTCATGTGAAGCATCTGAGTTCGTTGGCAGGGGGTCTGTATGTGCTCTATGTGTTCTTTGAGCTGAACACGATATGGGTGATCACGCTCAGCCTCGTCTGCTACCTCATCCTCTTCCTCTGCCGAAGGTCCAGCAACCGAGGAGTTTTTCTCTCCTTGGCCATCCTTGTCTACATGCTCATGGGGTATGTGCTAAGCAGCCGCCGCCGCATGTGGATTCTCGGTTATGAGACTTTTGTCGGAGCTTTCGTCATCATTTGCGATGGCCAAAAAAAAAATTATGTCTGTGCAATTTTTTTACTATGTCTTGACATCGTCTACTTCTTATAGTCTTTTGTTGACCTGGAATGACTTTATTTCTCCCTCACAGAGAGCTACATATGATCGATGCAGAAACTTGGCATAAGATGAGAGGTGAGTAATAAATGCATATATTGGAGTGCTATAATTAGATCAGTTCATCTGATTTGTCTGGTCTAAGATAAAAAGGACCTGTGAAATGGTTTTTTTTTTGTTTGTTTGTTTTTTTTTGTTTGTTTGTTTTTTTTCTCATAGCACTTTATGATATATTTAATTCAGGTTCTCAGATGGTGGTGGCCATGAAAGCCATTTCTCTGGCTTTTGACCTTGACAGAGGGGTGGTGTCCTCCTTTCCTACAATTCTGGACTTCCTTGGGTACATATGCTTTGTGGGAACGGTCGTCTTCGGCCCGTGGATTAGTTTCAGCAGCTACAGAGATGCTGTGGATGGCCGTAAAATGGTAATCCCGACTTCACTTCTTTACTGTTGCAAAAATGTTGCGCTGATACTGGAATGTATAAAAGAGTTATTGGCAGCAATGTGGTTTTTAAATCCCTGTTTCACAGAATGTCGCCTGGTTTGCAAAAATCGCACTAAGCTTTCTAAAGAGTCAGGTATGCCTCGTCATCTCCACCTGCATCGCTCCATATCTCTTCCCTTACTTCATTCCCGTCTATGCTGATGGACTACCTCATAGGTCAGTTCTTGTGTTCTTGTGAAAGTACAAGTCGCTGGCAGAAGAACAACTGTTCAAAGAAATACTGTTGTCTTGTTTTTTTTTTCTTTCACCCTCAATAGATGGCTTCATGCCTATGAGAACGCTGTGTCCTTCCACTTCAGTAACTACTTTGTTAGCTATCTGAGTGAAACAACCATGGTTATGGCTGGGGCCGGGTTTTCTGACTATAAAGACAACCTCAAATGGTGAGTGGAAGGGAAAAAAAAAAAAAAAGTTTCTTTCTCTTCTTTCAACCTTTTTACAACTCCAAAGGAATCTTTACAAAGGAATCTCTGTGGACTGCTACTAGACCTCTAACGGAAGTAGCAGGAAGACTAGCACCTGAAATTAATGACGTAGTAGAAGCATGCTTGCCGTGAAACATTTGTGACGAGTTTACAGTGACATTTAAGAGGAGAAAGACATATTTTGCTGTTGGCTTCTAAAAACAAAAAGAGCAAGAGTTTCTTTTTCTCAGTTATCGTTTCCCAGTAATGCTATACGTCATGTTAATGAGAAATCCAAAGTAGCTCAGGTTTAGACGGCAAACAACATTCTATCTGTTTGAGAAGAGTGTACAGATGAAGAAGTGAGAGTGCTGAACAGACTCTGCATCTCCTAGGAGGGAGTCCAAATGCACTTTGGGTAATGTAGGAAATCGTTACCCAAAGTCAATAAAGACCAACATGTCACCAAAGTTTGAGCAAAAAAAAGGTTCAGGCAGAATTAAATAATAAAAGAAACCATTTGTACTATTGAAGATGAGATCTGGATTATAAATACTGACAAGCAAGTTGCTCTTATCATATTTACGCTGCCACGTCTTTAACAGCACTCTCTGGAAAATACTTTAATGAAATATTTTCGGACATTGCAGGATTTCATGTGATGGCTGTAATATTGTTGCAAGGTGTTGATCACAATTATACAATGTACAATATTAATGTATATGACACAGAAAAGATAAAAAAAAAAAAAAAGTCATAAGGTCACTATATGTATTTGTAGGGATATTACAGTGGCAAAGCCTCTCAATGTTGAATTGCCAAGATCCATGGTGGAAGTTGTGACTTCTTGGAACCTGCCTATGTCTCGTTGGCTGAACAAATGTAAGTGTTCCGATAAGCTCCTGGTTGTGAGATGTATGTCACTGCCCTGAGTTGTAGACACTCATGATCGTGCCTTTTTGATGACGGGGGGGGAAGGCCTTCTTTTAATGACCACTTGATGATCATTTGCACAGATGTCTTCAAGAGTGCACTGAATCTGGGTACTTTTCCTGCCATTTTGGTGACCTACACGGCCAGTGCTTTACTTCATGTGAGTATGCTATTTGATACCATTAATTCATTTTTCATTCACTTCTGTCATCCAATCTTCTTATTTGCAGTTAACTAATGTTGTGAATAGGGTTATTTTTGATATTTCTTTTAAACCGATTGAAACCGCAGTACCAGCCGTCGCAAGAAATGCATGCAGGACGGTAAAAAGTGAGGACGTGGGCTAATTGTGACGAGCCCAGTGCGGTAGGTTCACGCCGCTGTTCAGCGACAGTGGTGTCACATGATTATACAAAGTGAAACATCGCCTAGATTTGAGCTCCAGTGCGTCAGTATCTTCTGGTCTGGTCTATTGTGGTGACGTTTCCATCGTAGATGTGTTACAGACGAATGTGAACAAGGTGGATTATTTTTACGGTATCATTCTTTTTTCCCGTAAAATGTGTTTGGAGGAGAAGCTTAATGTTAATAGTTGGTAGATTGTCCATTGTGTGATTGGACACATCATCCAATCAAAAGAGCATAATTACGCGAAAGGACAGAAGACGGAGCCAGTGTTTCGGCAAACTGTGTCCCATGTTTGCTAATCTGAGGAAACTCGGCATGAACCTAGCTGAGCATTACAGACTTTGCAGACACAACATGGCCAATTGTTCTGTCTATTTCTGCTCTGATAGCAGAAATAGATTCTGAAAGAAGCCCCGCTTACATTATAGCACCTTGGCTAACTGCTAGTTAGACTACGTTGGTTTGTACAAATTTTACTCCAGGTAAAATCGGCATCGCTTCTTCCTTTTTCATCTTCGTCTGACAAGGTTTCATATTCCTGAAAAGTATCATTTGTCAGGAAAAGTATCAGTTGTAGGAAGTGGAATTTTACATGCTGGAAAAGGACAAGCGAAGTGATGGACACACACACAGCGAAAGGTCCCAGTACCGTTGTGAGATATCAGCACCTCTTGGAATGCCGCTCGACCAATCAGATTAGTGGACCGTAACTAGCTGTCGTGTAATTGTTTTTGGTTACATTGAATGGCAAAAGCAAAGTCAGTGATGAGTGCCTGTTTAACTAAGAGTTGTAACTGATAAATGACCTTGAGGTGCATGTACCTGGTTGGTTTCATGTTTTGTTTTTTTTAATCTCTAAGATACCAGTGATGATGACATGATGTGAAAGAGTCGTGACTTAACGGTTCAGTCTGTGGCATAGTTAGACTTCCCACCTGTGCAGCTAGAGACCCCTAGTGGTGATCTTTTGGAACTGATTTGAAAAACCATAACCATAGTCCTTCTGTACTACTCTTCAGGGTCTCAGCTTCCATCTAGGTGCTGTGCTCCTGTCTCTGGGATTCATCACTTATGTTGAGCATGGTAAAGACACCCACTTCACTCTCTCATACAAATCTAAAGTGGAGTACGCTGCACACACGCGCTTGACTGCTGCTTTCTGTCCTGTCCTCCTTTCAGTTCTTAGAAAGAGACTAGCAGCCATTTTCAGTGCCTGTGTACTGTCGAAGCGCTGTCTAAATGACTGCCAGCATCAGAACAAGAAGGTAAAGTGACGTTTTGACATGCGGCATGTTGACGATTGGGAGTGGTGCAGTGGGTTGTGCAAGAATAGCATAAACCTTGTGGGGGGAAAAAAAAGACCCCAAACTGTACTTTTCCTTCTTGCATGGCTGTACCTGTAATATAAGGCGTCATTTAATATAATGGTGAAGCTTTAATTTGTGCAATTATGTATCAGAAATGGTTTTTATCGAAATCAGCTTTTCAATCTAATCAAACCGTAATCTAGATAATATACATGGGTCCATTTTTTTTTTTAAGTATAGTAAAATACTAAAGGAGCACCTCAGCAACAAGGGACAGTGCAGTTTTGTACCTTTATCTTTCATAGTGTACCATACGAACTAACACATTTTGCTATAGTGTGAACGGTATTCTGTATCATTATAAATGATCACAGTGCAAAAAGAACCGTTTCCAGATGTGCTTCATCTCGGATAAGGTTTTAGTAACATTTTACATTTAGATTCCTTCACCTGACTTTTACTGAATTAGTAATAATTACCTGCAGCAAAGCATAACCCCCAGCACTAATAAACTGTATATAAGATGTACAGTATGTATGCTTAATTAACACACATTTACTGTATTTTAAGTGATCTTTGTTAAAATATTGAATAAGTACCTGTGCCTTACCTAATGTTTATTTCAGCAGCTAATCAAAAAACTTTTATTATAAGTAAAATACAACTTTACTAAATCTTAATCAACTGAATTCATGTCTCTGGTGTAAACACTGGAGCGCACCATTTAGAACCAGTTGGATTATTTTCTATTATGGTTTTTGAAATTCTGATTCCTTGTTAAAGAATATATGATGTATTCATTTTAAGATCAGTTTCATTCGCTTTGCACATGATGCACACGTGTCTGTTCCTTGGCTCATGATGTTTTGTCCTTGCTAATGTTTTCTCCGATCTCGGCCTTGTCCATTATCTCTGATGGGTAGAACGTGTCCTCACACACACACGCACACACACACACACATCAGTATAAAAGCCCTGCTTTCTTAGAGCATTTGTTTAGACTATATGCATTTTACCTGTTTTGCGTACATTTATTAATACCGATCACAGTACACATTTTTTTTTCACTCATGGGCGGAGTAGCATTGTTTGATTTATTTGGTTTTATATTAAAAAAATATTTGATATTATACTACATAACATTTATGTTAACGGTTAACTTAAAGGTTAATATGAAGAAGTGCAGCAAATAATTTCACTTAAGTGATTTTAAAGGGGTGTTTTTCAAAGGTTTTTGCCTAACTGGATTTTATTTTTGTAGGGTCGCATGGTTTATATAATGATGTCATCTTTGAAAATGTTAAGACCTTGGTTTTTTGTAGCATAAAATGTTTAAAATGTATTTTTCTGAAATCCTGAGCTTGCTGAGTGAATCCCTAAGTTTTTTAAGTGACAGGGATTAATGTCATTGTTTAGTTGGGTTTTTTTTTTTTAAACCTCGTTTCACTTTAGCTGTGCATCTTTTGTGCTTTTGTCTAGAATGTGTGGGTGTATGCGATTAATCTGTTCTTCAGCGCGTTGTCCATATTTCACCTGACGTATCTGGGCTCGCTCTTTGATCTGGATGCTGAGGATGAAAAGGTTCCGTCTTATCTTTTTCCTTGTTTTGTTGTTCTCTTTACAATGCAGCATTATGACATGCTGTGTAGTGGTAATTAAGAAAGAAGTATAAATCTCGACCAAAAGCTGTTGAGAAATATCATGTAAACAATTGATCCTACTGTACTTAAATTAAAAGGCCTGACATTTTGTTCTTTTGTCTTTCAGGGATACATGGCTAGTCACACTATTCAGAAATGGTCCGAACTAAACTGGGCCAGCCACTGGGTGATGCTAGGATGCTGGGTCTTCTACTGGCTCATTTAAACAACGTGTGAATACGTGGAACATTCTCGTTACAGAAGCATCGGCAATCTTAAACTTTTCTTTGCTTTTTTTTAACTCCTCTTGCGTTGCAAAGTTGCCATTCCTGCTTTACTCTCGTACTGATAAATTCTCTGAAGTACTGTATATTTTAGGCATGAGACATAATCAAAATGCCCTAGTTTTTGTTAGTGTTTTATATTTGACGAAAAATAGCTTAAAGATGTGTAAAGATATTTATTCTTTTGTAATAAACAATAATGGTTCATCTGCTGATTCCTTGATGTTATTCCTTGGTTATGCTGTATATTAAAGGACTCATGAAGCCCAGTGACAGTGAAGCCCAAACCCATGACAGAATATATATATATACAGTCACAGATAGTAGGATCATATGCCACTTTAGATGTCTGATGTTTCATGTTTTAAGATTTTGCCTC
Source organism: Synodontis membranacea (assembly GCA_025674565.1). NCBI lineage: Eukaryota > Metazoa > Chordata > Actinopteri > Siluriformes > Mochokidae > Synodontis > Synodontis membranacea. The sequence goes on along the minus strand of JAOVYU010000037.1, from coordinate 3,445,616 downwards.
AGCAAACATTCCCTTGAGTGAAGACTGGAAGAAAAACTTGGCAGCATCCTGCCTTTCAAACCCACGAACAATGTGGCTTTAATATTTCACACTGCATAAAATGAGATCTTTTAAAAAATGTTAAAAGCATGTGGACATCTGACCATCACACCCATACTCTTGCCACAAAGTTGGAAGTGCACAATTGTCATGAATGCTTTTGTATGCTGTGGATTTAAGATTTCCCTTCACTTGAGCTAAGAGGCCCAAACCTGTTCCACCATGACCGTGCCCTTGTGCACAAAGCCAGGTCCATAAAGTTATGGTTTTCCGAGGTTTGAGTAAAAGAACTTTGAGCGGCCTTCACAGAGACCTGAACCCAACCCCATGGAACACCTTTTTGGCAGCCAACAATTAAATCATTTTGCTTCTTATTGTTAGTTGAATTGACCTAAACGCAAGATATTTTTGCAGTGTACTGTTCCATTATTGCTTTACTTTTCAGCTTTTCGCTCCAGTGAACATGAACTCTGAAAAGTTCTCAAATCGACCCACTCTCAGGCGCTTCACCAATATAATACAGTAGTAACCCCAGTGAAACTTGAGTAAAGATTATGAATCAAACTGAAGCATATTTTCTTCTAGTCACATTGAACTTGAACTTGAACTTTTTTTTGCACCTCTATATACATGCGCTGAAATCACACAATCCCACTTTGTGTATGCTGTGATCTTTATTTACATGGCCTGTACAACCTTCAAAAGAAGGTTATTTATTTAAAAGTGCGCTTGTTGGACTACTTTTGCAATTCAAAAATACGCTGATAATATGTACTTTTTTTTTTTTTTTTTTTTAATCAGTCTGACAATGGAGCAGACAGAAATCTGTCTTTCAAAGCAGGATACAGACAAAAAAATGATGGCGAGGTTCAGAGCACATCACGGTGACGTGTCACTCGGTGTACAATATGTTTGAGCTCAATAATATGCTTTGTACAACAGATAGTTCTGGCTATATAGATGGTTCTATATATGAAGTATAGCAGCACTGGTTTATTGCACTCGTTGCTCTGGATCACTACGGTAGCTGATTACATCAGTCATGGCTGACAGTCAGGCTGTGTGTTACATGGCAAAATGAAAAACTCTTCGGCTGTGGCTTTTAAAATGTTTTTGCCGACAGAGCAAAAATGAACAAAATATTTGCCCATTTTGTGCGAAATGTCATTTACTCAAGATTCATTTCTAGTTTATAGAACTGTTGTATAAAAGCAGCATTACACACACACACACACTGCAGCAGACTAAGAATAACTCCCACGCAGTGACACGGTGGCAGATTGTCTTCATCTTATGAGCAGAGTTATGACTAGAACTAGAAACTGTTATCTGGGGCTTGGGTTAATGATACTTTTTTTAAATGATGATAAATGTTGATTTTTTTTTATGTAGAAGCAAGGCAGCTTAACAGTTCAGTTCATGCCAGAGAACCTTCAGATGGGAGAGAAGTAACTCCAAATGGGCTCTGTGAGTACTTGTGTTATTGGATGTTAAGAAGTCCTCTGGGTTTACTGTGATGCTGGGTTTGGTGTTTCTGCTTTTTTTTTATCAGTTAGAATCACCAGATGATAATAATATGTAAATATAAAATTTTATTTCTTTTTTTTTTTTACGTGTGCATTGAATAAATGGAAATCCCTATGATCCAGTTTTTGATTTTTTGATTTTTTTTTATTTTTTTTTAATGATCTAAAATATGTGTAGTTAAATGGGTTCGGTCTGGCTTTGATCCATATCATAGCCTAATGTATTTCATTAACCTTAAAAAGTAAAGTGTTTCAAGGTCAAGGGAATATGCATTTGTGTGAAAAGTGAAATAAACCCATACTCTGCAAGCATTCTGGGACAAACCGTTTTATTTAATCATTTAGCCTAAGTCAAAAAAAAAAAAAAAAAAATCTGAATAATAACTCATCAGAGTAATTTTTTTTTATTTGCTCTTTAAAATATAACCCTGTTTTCAGAAAACTTGGGATGCAGTGCAAAATGTAAATTAAGAAGCGAACGCTTTGCAAATCATGTAAGCCCGTATTTAATAGAAAATAGAACAAAGACAACATATCAGCGTTGAAGCTGAGAAAGGTTGTTGTTTTTTCGAAAACATACGAATTTTTCACATTTTGAATTTAATGTCAGCGACACATTTAAAAGAAAAAAAAAAAAAGGTTGTTACAGGGACATGTTTTCCACTGTGTTTCCTCACATCTGCTTTTAGCAACACTCTGTAAACTTTTGGGAACTGAGGAGACCAGTTCCTGTTGCTTTGAAAGTGAAACGTTGTCCCATTCTTGCCTGATACAGGGTTTCATCTGCTCAACAGATCGAGGTCGCTAAATATTTTCAGTGGGCGACGGGTCTGGGCTGCAGGCAGGCCATTTTAGCAGCTGCACTCTTCAACTACAGTGCCATGCTGTCGTAATACTTGAAGAATTCTGTTTAGTATTTGTCTTGCTGAAATAAGTGAAAAAAGATGCTGTCTGATTTGGCAGCATATATTGCTCCAAATAATATATTTATAATAATATATAAATAATCTGAATGTAATATATAACATTCAGCATTAACGGTGCCTTCCCAGAAGTGGAAGGTGAATGTGAGTGTCATACCACAGCACACAGTGCACAACAATTAAATTTGTCCTCTGCTTTTAACCCATATGAGAAGTGACACACAGCAGGGGGCAGCTATCTTCAGCGCCCGGGCAGCAGTGCTTGGGGGTGGTACCTTGTTCAGTGGTACGTTGCTGGTTATCTTCCGATAATAAGGGCGTTTCCTTAACCACTAGGCCACCATCTGCCCCAGCTGTGGGAGCTACCCATGCTGCTCTTGTGGCCACAAGTTTACATACAGTCATCATGGACATGAATGTCGCTGCAATGTTGGGCTTTTACTATTTTATTATTTATTTGAACTGTTGTTTTTGCCTGTCCCATTAACTTGTACTTGTAAAAACAAACCCTTTCTATGTTGTGCACAGTCATGATCAGTAACAGGAAGTTATGAGGCCTTGACAAATTAAAAGGCATTTTGGAACTTTCAGCACCACTGAATTAATAACATAAATGGGTGTATGTTTATTTTTGACCCTGTATGTATTATTTTGATTTCGGAAAGCTCAAAATAATTTAAAACGCAATCATTCTTCCGCAGAAAAACAACAGTATATTAAGACGATATTTAAAAAGCCCAATATTGCCGTGACATTCATTGTCCATGATGACTGTATGTAAAATTCTGACCGCAACCATCACGGATGTTGGCTTTTGAACTGTGCACTGATGACAAGTCAGATGGCCGCGCTCTTCTTTAGCCCAGAGCATGCAGCCTCCGTGATTTCCAAAACGAATTTCTATTTTGATTCCTCAGAACACAAGACAGTCTTCCACTTCAGTTAATCTTAATTGAGCTTGGGCCCAGAGAAGGCGGTGGTGTATCTGGATCATGTTTAGATATGATTTCTTCTTTGCACTGTGGTGTTTTAACCTGCATTTGTGGATGAAGCGACAGACATTGAATTTGGGAAGGGTTCCTTTTTTCCATGCAGTGATTCCCACTAAAGAATCGCGTCTGTTTTTAATGCAGAGTTGATTGTTGATGCAGCTGTCTACCAGGAGATTTTAAGCACTTCATGCTTCCATCTGCTGACAAGCTTGACGGAGATGCCGATTTCCTTTTCCTGCACTTCTAAGCAACTGCCCACAGTGCCAAAACTATTACTAAATGGTTTGCTGACCAAGATATTATTGTGCTTCTGTGTATTGTTGTCTTTCCCTTGATATGGAATCTTTGAGGTATTGTCAAGAGGAAGATGAGAAACACCCGACTCAGAAATACAGACAAACTAAAGGGCGCAAGCAAAGTGACCTGGGCTTCAGTAACACCTCAGCAGTGCCACAAGCTGATCACCTCCAGGCCACGCCACATTGATGCACTAATTCATGGTAAAGGAGCCCCAACCAAGTATTGACTTTATAAATTAACATACTTTTCAGATGTAGGACATTTCTTTATTGTAAATCCTTTTTCTTTTCTTTTTTTTTTGATTGATCTTAGGAAATATTCTAATCATTTGAGATACTGGATTTCTAATTTTCCTGAGCTGTAAGTCATAGTCATCACAATCAAGACAAAAAAAAAAGTCTTGAAATATATCACTTTATGTGTAACGAACATGGAACATATGGCGGCATGGTGGTGGAGTGGTTATCACTGTCACCTGGGCGTGATCTCCAGGTTGCCTTTCTGTGTGGAGTCTGCATGTTCTCCCTGTGCCTACAAGGGTTTCCTCTGGGTGCTCTGGTTTCCTCCCACAGTCCAAAGACATGTGGATTAGTTTGGCTACTCTAATCTGGTGACCTGTAAAGGGTGCACCCTGCCATGCACCCATAGTCAGCCGAGTGAGTGAGAGAGAGAGACAATATGGAGTGCATCAAAGTTTTCCTTTTTTGAATTAAATGACAAAAGAAATTGCACTTTTTCATGATATTCTCATTTTTGGAGATGCAGTTGTAAATAACTATATAACTATATATTATCTACTATAACTGGTAGATAAAGTAAAAAAAAAAAAAAAAGAAAGAAAGAAAAGTAAATTAAGATATATCCACAAGTGTGCAATTAAATGTCCCTAACTGTGCTATTTTGACCCAATATAGCTCTGTACATTAACTTTGTGTGACTATGTATTACGTATTATCATCTGGAATCAGATATGTATATTTATAATTGTGTGTTTTACTGTACGTTTATTTGTGTGTGTGTATATATATACTATTTGAGTCTCTCTCTCTCTCTCTCTCTCTCT
>JAOVYU010000037.1:3402895-3415488 GCA_025674565.1 Synodontis membranacea | reverse complement strand
GTTATCTCTCTAATTTTTGTACTGCTTTGGTTCTGCACTGCTACTTTCATTTGCTATTTCATTTCATAAGGAAAGTCATATGCAGCTTGTTCAAACAGAATGAGTAAAATCTTTGCCCATGTGTATTGCACATTTAAACCTTAATACCATTTCATAACAAATTGATAAAGTTTTTATTTCATCTTCAGAAGTACAAGGGAAACCAAAACATGGGTTACCGTTTACACTTTATATTTTAGCCAACCAAAACTATTGTAGATTTAGTCGACGAAAATCCTATGATTTGTAGTCGACTAAAACTAAAACAATTTAGAGGACTAAATTATGACTAAAACTAAATTACATTTTCGTTAAATGACTGACTAAAACTAAATCAAAATTTGCTGTTAAAATTAACACTGGCCCATACAAATATTATTCCAGCGAATCGTTAGCAGGGCGTATTTTCCAGCTAATAACAGGAAGCGGAGGAGGAGACGGGCGTGGTGTTACCTTGGAAATGCGTGCCCATGAATTTGGGGTGAGGAGCTTCTGATAGAGCTCTATCGGCAGTCTTTCTCCAGAATCCATGACTCCTGCTTTAATAATTTGCTCAGGGTTGCAAGGGCTCAGCAATGTGTCCACCGCAACTAGTTTTTAAAAAATTGCACAAAAAAGACCTGACTCTTGTGGGCATTTTAAAGAGAGACATATTTTTAAACAACTTGATTCTTTATTGTCTGTCACCGCAGATGCAGCGGTATTACTTCTGGCTAGTATGCTAAGTGTAAACAGCATGCTTAGAGGCGGAGTAGTTGTTGTTATTATTATGAATCTTTTTTTTAAACCCTCCCTATAGCCTCTACTGATCCAAAATAGAGAGAACATTAGGAAAGGTTTAAGTCAAGGCTTAACATTTTGCTGTGGTCTGTTGTATGTATTGCCATTTGACCCTGTATCACACAGTACACCTCTAATAAATATGCTAATTAGTGCTCACTTACTGGGTTATTACGAGTGTGGGGACATTGCTCAGATTGGTTGATGTTTAGTATCTCTGTAGTGTATAATTTGTAAATGTTTGTAAGTCATTTGTGTTTGAAAACTGCATCTGAAAACAGACCAGGGTATCTATTTTCCAAGCCCTGGTCTAAATTTCTTCCAGCATGCAGTTAATTTCTGTTTACAGTTTAAGATTAGATTTACTTTGTGTCGAGAGAGAGAGAGAGAGAGAGGGAGAGAGAGAGCCCCTCTTGTCCTGTGGTATAACCGAGCATGACTCTGTGTGCAGGAAGCAGAGGAAGGTGTGCTTGGGTATGAAGACTGTGGAGTGAAGCTGACTGTGCCCTATCATATCAAAGACCTAGAGGGTGGAGTGTTCCCTCAGCTCGGAGACAAGGTACTGTAGACTTAGTTGCCTTAGTTACATTTGTGTCCTGTTTCATGGGGTATTTTGCTAATAGCTGAATCTGGCTTGATCCTCAATTAATTTTTAACTTCTTTTCTATTTTTTTTTTTTTCTCAGTGCAGTCAATGATTTTTAGTCTATGAATGTCCAGACTATGACCTGCCATTTTGAAGTGACTTGGAAAGAGTTGTAGAAATAAAATAAAAAAAAAAATTGCCCATTTTTAAAGTGAAAAACAAAACTCCTTCCTAGTTTGAACACTGGGTGTCGCTGTCACAAAGAGACTCCAAAAATGCTCACCATTTCCTTTTGCCCCCTTTTAATGGTACTAGGGTTACGGTTATTCATTTTATCTTCTTGCACTAATGTTGCTGTGCTTTTGACTAGTTAGAGGCACCAAAGAGACAAATTTCAGGCAAAAATATTTATTTATTTATTTTATTTTATTTTTAATAAGTTGCACAAGCCTTTGCTATATGGTTAAATTATTGCATTTTGTCTGGGCACAATATTATTCTTGCAAGAAACACAGTTGTCTGTCAAATGCATACTGGGGTTAGGTTAGGGTTATTAATTTGCACGTTATTAGGTTTGATAGTTTGGATCCATGTATATACATAAGCAAACATTTGCTCTGATGACACTGTGATAGAACTGATTGACCATCAGCTTTGTGATGTGCTTTGAATCTCAGCAACAAAACTTTCCCTAGACTTTACAGCAAATCTTCAGTCCAAATCTTCAAAACTTTTAAGTTGTACAATGCTGTCAAGCATTTCACAGAATGTGGTTAATCTTGCTTATTGAGTCACATAAGTAAACTACAGGGGGCATCTAGGACAGTTTGGACAACACTGATGTCTACTGACCTGAGGTTGTCTCGAGACATTGTGGCCCAGCTTGGTGCAGTAACAGATCTGAGGCCCTGCATTTTACCAGATGATTTTTGATTCAGATCAGTAATTGTACAATGTGTTTTGGTGGAGAAGCACCATGTCAATGCTGTGGTATGTGCATCTCTTTCAAAGAAACCCTATTTCAAGATGTCTTTCTCATTAATTATGGGCAATATTCTTTAGGTGGAATTTGCAGTCAGCGAAGTGAAGCGTACCGGCCTGCAGAGTGCCGTCTCCATCAAGATCTTAAACCGCACTGCTAACTCCAAGAGGCTCTTGGGCTATATAGCAACGCTCAAGGATAACTTTGGCTTTATCGAAACTGCCAATCATGACCAGGAGATCTTCTTTCACTTCAGGTACTGGAAGCCCCAATCGGGGGGTGGCACAAAGGTTCACCCTTCAGCTTCTTCAGAACTACTCTTCGTTTGTCAGAGGCTCGTTAATTTCGGTTTCTCACACACTGTATGTTTGTCATGTAGTGAGATGTGTGGAAACATGGACAACCTGGATTTGGGCGATACGGTCGAGTACACTCTGTCTAAGGGCAAAGGGAACAAAGTCAGCGCTGAGAAGGTCACCAGAGTTCCACATGGTATGGAACATTTTATTGATTTATTTTATCCAGCTTTGTTTAAATTTACTGTTGCATAACCTGTGACTACATCTAGAGTGCTAACCTTAATACCTGAAGTTTGTAAGTTTCATGTTGAAGGTGTTGTGTATGTGTTTTAAGTGAATGGACTGGGTGAGGACATCGGCAGTACCGTGTTTTCCGGAAAGGTGGTCCGGCCCCTGCGTAGTGTGGATCCCTCTCAAACTGAATACCAAGGACTTATTGAACTAACAGAAGAAAGTAAGGAACCAGGCTTTTACTTATATATATTTTTCTATAAATTCATAGATAACTCAGTTAAACAATCATACAGTGGAAATCTTGTTAACACGGATGCTTATGAGAGCCCTGGAATAGTAAGGTTCAGACAATTTTGTGGTGAAGATATTTGCCCATAAATTCTAGTTCTTAAAATTTTAAACAAGATACAGGCTTGTAGCAGCCTGAGAAACGCCTTCTCACATGGTGTACTGAAATAGGGTTTTATTGTCTATAATGTACTCGGGCCGTCCTATTTTTACAACATTGGGGCTATTTGCTTTACCCTGATTCATTCAGCGAGTTTTGTCCGTCTTGCTTTGTCTGCTGCCACTTGTACAAAATGTGAAAGCATGTTTCTCATGTGGCAGTGCAGGTACATCATAGACAATTTAACAGATGTTATACATGCATTTTACAAACTTGTAATGGATCCACTTATAACATACACAGACAACACACTAAATATGGAGATGCTTAAATCCTTGGTGGCTGTGTGTCTGAATTCACTCGCAGAGACTTAAAATTTTATGCAGTGTTTTGGTGTAAAGCATCTTGAATATATTCAGTGGGAAGTAAAGACCATATTTATAGCATTCAATTATTTGATGAAAGTTATCTAATTTATCTAATTCTGAGTGTGATGTCTTCATACATTAGAAAATAGCTGCTTAGATCCGCTAATCAAAATTTTTTGTTTTCTTGATGGGCTTGTACTTGATCTGCTTGGATCCCGCTAGGCAATGGTAAAGGTCAGAATTACCCATTTGGAATCGTGAGCATGACCAGTAAACGAGATTGCCTGCAGAAAGGGGAGATGGTGAAGTTTCAGCTTGGCACCGTGCCTCAGACAGGACAGAAGATGGCATGCAACGTCGTTCCACAGCGTAGAGCTCTGGTGGAATGTGTTAAAGACCAGGTAACAACGTGAATATGTATTCGTAATGTTAATTAACCAGGGGGGCTTAGATTTTCCTTGTACTAGCTGCCATGTCATAGACCTGATGTATAACTATCTGTTGTGATTTCTTGACCCTCCTAGTTTGGTTTCATAACATATGAGGTAGGCGAGAGTAAGAAGCTGTTCTTCCACATGAAGGAGGTGCAGGACGGCTTAGAGCTCCAGGCTGGAGACGAGGTGGAGTTCTCGGTTATCCTGAACCAGCGCACGGGGAAGTGCAGTGCCTGCAATGTCCGCAGAGTCAGGTCAGTCAGTGATCGGTGTTAATGGATGTTGATGGAGAAATTATCGGATTTTTGTGTTGGCCCTTTATTGCATGTGAATAATATAGGTTTTCTATAGCTGTTTCCATCAACTCTATACAAAGTGCATGTAGTAGAATGTGCTAACTGTCTGTTGGCACCACACTTCCATTTCACATTAAAAATTCGACTAGTTTCTGTCCGAGGCTTTCCTGCCTTTCCCCTCCCCCCTAGTTGCAGGGGACAAAAAAGATCTACATTGCAGTGATTTAATATCAGTTTGTAAGTAGGTTATAATGTTTCAGTCTCTGCAGAAACTCTTCACAGTGAACAAGAATTTTATTCAGACTGTCTTTAGAACACAGTGTGTGCATTGTGCATCTCAAACTCTCTGTAGTCATTTAAACTATGGTTCAGTTTTGATGTATTTGGAAAATAGTGATGAATACTCTTTCCACTGCCTACAGTGACCAATTAAAACTGCTAAAACAAAAAAATAAATTCACTATTAATAACATGGATGGAAACCAGGCTTACGAATGTTTTTGCCATCGCGATGAATGAACCTTCTAACTATAGTCAAGAGGACTGATTGGCAAAACCGTAGCAGCCCAGTAATTTTGTCTTGCTGCTTCTTTTCTATAACGTTTATTGTTATTGTAACTTTCTAGTTTAAGGAAAGTTCACAAAATATGTGCATGTGTCATAGTGAGGGTCCTAAAGCAGTGGCAACACCTCGGCCTGACCGTCTGGTGAACCGGCTGAAGAGCATCACCCTGGACGATGCCAGCGCCCCGCGTCTGGTGATCATTCGACAACCCCGGGGCCCTGATAATTCAAAGGTTAATGCACAGTAGACCTTATCTGTGTATAAATGGCTATACTGATGATTTCACACTTTTCTTTTTGAATTTCAAAAGTACGTAATGTATCTAGGGCCTTTATAAACAATATGGCCAATATTTATGGAAATCCACCTATAATACGGGCAATTTTTAACATACATTTTAGAGACTGAGTATGTAACATAAATGTCCTAGTGTTTTTTAGAGAAAGTGGTTAGCGCATTAGTTCACAGTGAGTGAATAAATATTGAGAAGCATTATGTGGATTTTTTTTTTTTTTTTTTTTTTTTTTAAACTTGATAAATTACTTGCATTACAAAAACATTCAAGTTGTATCATTATCAATAATAGACTGTTGCGATTCCCTGAGGCTGTGGTTTGTCCGAATGTGTTTCTTGGAGAACTAACATTTAGTATGCTTTATTGCTCCAGGGCTTTAATGTGGAGAGGAAACCTCGCCAGGCCGGCATGATTGACTGATCTACTATTTTGCTGCTCCTCCCTCTCCACATTGACAACACCTCAGAGAAAAGAAGCAATCAAGACTAATGGACAGGGAAGAGATTTGCACTGTTATAATCAATAAGACACATGAAGCCACACATGCATACACACACCCTCACCCTGTCCCATAATCCCTTCCATAAGAAACTGATCTCCACTGACCTTTCATATCGATGTGGTTTTTGCGCATTTGTCATCAATAACAATTCCTTGGTTGTGTGCGTGTATGTGTGCATTCTGTGTGAGGTATTTCAAGTATTTTTTAAGATGATGTAAGAGAAGCAAGCTGACGGTTGTTGGAGAAAAATGGGGTTTGGTGGTCCTGCCACCTCATGACGGCTAATGTGTTTCCATCTCAGCTCAAAATGAAATTATGTGGAATTCTGCACCTTCCCATCCCCCATTTTATTTTCCCTCTATCTTGTGAAAACTTTCTTCCAATTTTTGGACATTTTGTTTTGTTTTGGTTTTTTTTGTTGTTTTTTTTGCGCCGATCACTTGAAACCCACTCGCCATGTTAAACAACTTCCAAAGCAAGTGTCTTACTCTGACAGAAGTTTCGTTCATGTACCTTTTACTTTTCTTTTCCTGCTCTGTTCATTGCTTCTTCTACAACCACTCTGGTCTGAAATATCACTGCGCTTAAGATTGCTCATGTGTTACCATTTGTCTGAATGATTCCCCCCCCCCCCCCCCAAGTGAGTTTATTTTGATCAACTTCTGTATGTTTTTGTTTTAGCTGTTCTTGGTTTCACACCCTCCTGTACATTTTCTTCTGCTTTCAGGTGCAGAATTCATAATAGGTCTCTTATTTTGCAGTCCTTTTATATTGTTTTTGTTTTGTTTTGTTTTTTTCATTGCACATCTTTTGCTTTTTGCCCTTTTTTATTTTTATTTTTTTTTTTTTATTCAATTTAATATGCTTCTAACAAGTAAAAGTAAGTTTAAGGTGCCTCAAGACGCTAAATAAAACAACAAAAGAAACCCAACCACACAATAGAGATACTCTATTCCTGGTCAGTTGCCAAAAAAAATTAGCAATCTTAGGGTGGTTTTTTTTTTCCAAGTAGATTTAATACTAATCTGCATCCCCAAGACCTGTGAATAAAAGTATACTATATATAATGTGTGCTATTTAGTTAGTGGGAGGTTTAAAAAAAAAAAAAAAAAAAAAAAAAAAATCAACAAAAAAAAGCAATGCAAGTCTGCATAACCTGTGAGATAAAGGGGAAACAATACAAAAGGTTCCATTCAAAAACTATAAGATCAGGATTTAATGTAGAGACTATTTGCTGTGCTCCTTACTGAAAATCTAAATATTACTGTTAAGACTTTTTTTGTTTTTGTTTTTTTGTTTTGTTTTGTTTTGTTTTTCCTTGGAGATCAGGGGATTACTGCTGGGCGTCTGGTTCTCCTCTATACTTTTGTTAATGGTCTTGAATGAAACAATTGAAATAAATGTTTTATGAAAACAAATTCCTATGAACTGAAGCCCTGTTTGATTTCCATAATGCGAGTTTCTTTAAATGCTTTACACTCAGCTTTAATACAGAGATGATTTTACAGAAGGCTTAGTCTCTTCTAAACCCTTGTGCTGTGGAGGTGGATTATTATTTCAGAGCAGTGTACAAGTTTTGGTGCAGACCCTGAGGTCGTTTTCTGAGCTTCGCTCCATCGACTCCACCATTCCCTGAGCTCTGAGGGGCTACTTGGCTGGGCTTCTGTTATCTCATTCGCAGTAACTACGATGTAAGGGAGTTTTGATTCCACTCTAGTGATTAACATCATCTCTGTACTGCCTCCCTCTGGGACATCAGTGGTTGTTTTCTCTTCATTCGCTGATTCCAGACATCCTGGAGTACAATCTAACTCCATTCTAGTAGAGATATTGTCATCGTCAGGATTTGTTTCTTGGCACAGAGAATGTCTCATGTTTGCGAGGTCCATCCTTTGCAGCTTGATTTTATACTCTTCTAGTTTATTTTTGCACTCTGTGGCTTTCTCCTTCAAATTCAGGAACTGCATCTGCAGGACTTTCTCGTAGCCCTCTTCTGCCTTCAGCTCATTGAGCCAAAAGTCGAGCTGTTCTTCCTCATCAGACATGGCTTCTGCTTGTCGCATTTCCAGTTTGAAAATCTGCTCATCAGTGGTGTCTATTTTGAGCTTGAGTGCTCTCAGACTAGCCTGTTGTTGGAGGATTAATTTTTTTAGGTTCTCTGTTGTGTCTGCCTCAGGTTCTGGAACCACAACCTGCTTTTTCGTGACACATACTTCTTTATTTGTTTGTGTTTTTTGTTCTGTTGTACTTTTACATGACTCGGTTTCATCATCCTTTTCTGCTCTATTTTTATCTCTTCCTTGTAATACCCTAGAGACATGGACTAATTTATCTGGTTTGGCCCCCATGTTGTCCAGTTGTCGATCTCCTCCATCATTCTCTTCATTTTTCCCCTTATCTCGTGTTATTTGTTGCTTCCTTCCCTTACCCAGATTTTCCAGCCACCCCCATGCTTCCTCCATCAGTGTTAATGATTTCCTCTTGGGCCTCTTCAGTTCTTCAGGGGGAGTTTTGGGGTGGAGTGGAGGGAGGCTCTGCCGGTGGAGGATGGCTCCTGCGCTACTCCTGCGCAGTTTTCCTCCACCCTCAGCTCGTCTTAGCTGAACACGTGGCTTGTTTGGCCAGTCCACTAGAGAGGGCCCTAGATAGTGTAGGGTGAGCTGGACCTCTCTGGCTTGCTGTCCATACTTCCCCAGGGACTCCAGGAGACGCTCATCATGGGTCACATTGCGCCCATAGCCTTTGAAATTCTCCCGCAGGGTGTAGCGACCAGTGCGACCTATGGAAGAAGCAAAAGTGTTGTACAGATCAGAAAGATGAACAGTGAGTTGTTGAAGGTTGACAATGGAATAGAAATGCTTAGTAAGGAAAAACTGCTTGAATATCTTCATTGAGCTTTGGCACTTTTGGAATCTACAAATCTCTGCTACTGTACTCGAGGGATGAGCACCATTCTTCTAGTACTAGCCTTCATGCCTTGTTGGTGGGGAGGATTCTCATCCAGGAAGAGATCACTACCATCAGAAGGGAAATATGATTATTCACAGTGAGGGTAGAATTTTGGGAATTTGGGAACTTTTTTTAATAATCAGTCTACTAGTGCATGGATACAATGTCTTTTGGTTTTGTAATTGTGCCTACATACCTATACATATAAACATGTTAAAAAAAATTAAAGTATATGTAATGGTATAATTTTTTAAAAAGTATATGTACAGTATGAAAATGTGTAAAGGTTAAAAAAAAAATGCATCAAGTTCAAGAATAAATAAATACTATTTGGCATATCAGATTTGCAGTGATTATCCACTTCCCTCCTTGAGGAAATGAAGTAAAAAGAAACACAGCCACTACATTTCTCACCTTTCTGAATCTAGGTTTAAAGTCAGGATAAATATATCTGTCGTATTTAATTTAATCCATCAACTTTTTTTTTTTTTTTTTTTTTTTTGGTAATACAACTTACCTAGCGCTTGGGCTAAAGCGATGACTACTTCTTGACATGTCGTCTTTTCAGTTACACCACAAACAATGCGTTGGACTCCATCAACAGACACTTTAATCTCCATTCTGAGGAGGACAATAATATCAAAAGTTATATTTCAGTACACCCAGAAGCTTTTACGTCAGGTACGATTATATGATGGGATAAAAAAATATAGGCTGTGTAAAGCACCTGTCTTGAAACATCGCTGTGTCTGTGATACAGGCTTCAATTTCATACATTACGTTATTTTAAATGTCAGAAATATCGTGAATTATTCACCCTGCCCTATTAAAAACATTGTTTAAAAGTATTTTTTGTTAAAACTGGTACTACTTGCTAGACTTACATGAAGGAATCCCCAAATACATTATTTTCTTACATGTTTTCAAAGTCACCTCATGATTTGTATAGGTCCACGATCCTGAGTACATACTAAAAGGTCATTACAGTAATATGGATAGAAACATGTACCTGTCTCTTGAGTACTGTCACCAGGTGTGTAAAATCCTCCAGTCTGTCGCAAAACCCTTTGGTTGAGGAGACGGTTATAACAGCAGTGACGGGAACGTGTACATCTGTACACACCAACATGGAATACTGACTTTTTCTAGTTCCTCACCATTGCACACGGAGGTCCAGACCCTTCCTGCCAGTAAACATTCAGATCATGGCTGATAAGAGCAGCTGGATCTGAATTTGTCTATGAGTACATAATTGTGTATTTTTCTTAAGCTGTACTGAAAGTAATGCAAAAGTGGGCAATTTCAATTTAACTCGCATATTGAAATTGCACATGTTGGTCCATCACAAGTGATGCATTTGTGCCATCTTGAACCCAACTCTCAAATTTTATTTGAAAAAAAATTGTGGTTGTAGTTGCAACTGCAAGGTTTTTCTTCACCGCTGGTTGAGCCTCCTTTAAATGTCATCCGTCTGTGCATGTTGCTCTGGTCAGTGGTGTCATCTCTGTAAGCATTCTGTGGATTTCAGACAGCCTGCACCCACCCTTCGTCAAGAACACAATGTCGCCACATAGCTTTAGCTTGGAATCCATTATTCACTTGCAACGAAGAAAAATATTTTGAAACAGCTGTATAGAGGAAGTGTTACTCTACCAACGTGCAGTTTCAACGACATATGTCAGTTAAAAATGTTATGCCCACTTTTGCATTTCTTTCTGTATAGCACTCATAGTATTATTATTATTATTATTACTACTACTACTACAACACATGAAACAAACAGGCTAATCTCTTTTAAAGAACATTTATAAGAACACCATAATAATACTAATAAATAAAAAGGAACCCTTTTTGGCATGGATTCCACAAGGATCTGGTGACGAAGGAAGCCACTGAAATACTATGAACACCAGAATGAATTGATTTGTGCTTTGTGACATGGGGTGTTACTATACTGAAAGTACTGCAAGATGATAAGATGAGTAAATTGTGGCCAAAATTGTGGCCTCAGTTGGTATTAAGGACCTGATCGGTGCTAATTACATTATACTTAACACCACTATTACACCAGCAGCAGCAGAATGAAAGGTTAACACAAGGCAATTGGATTCACGCAGTTGATGCCAACTTCTGAGCCTACCACCTGCATGTTGCAGCAGAGTCTCATCAGTCTGGTGATGGTTCTCTAATTCACCTGCCCAGGTTCGGTGAGTTTCTGCCCACTGTAACCTCAGATTTCTCTTATTGGCTGACGTGACTGGAATCCAACATGGTCTTCTGTTCTTGTAGAACATCTGCCTCAAGTTTTACATTCTGAGACTTTTTTCTACTCACCATGGTTGAACGTGTTACTGTAAACTTCCTTGTCAGCTCGAACCAGTCCAGCCACTCTCCTCTGATCTCTCTCATCATCAAAGTATTTCCGCCTGCAGAACTGCTGCTTACTGGATGTTTTTTTCCACCATTCTGTGAACTCTCCAGAGACTGCTGTGAATGAAAATCCCTGGAGATCAGCAGTTTCCCAAATACTCAAACTAGCCTGTCTGGCACCAAGAATCATGCCATGGTCAGAGCCACTGATGACACCAATTCAGATTGTTCATGCAAACACTATCTGAAGCTCCTGGCATGTATCTGTATGAGTTTATGCATTGCACAGTTGCCACATGATTGGCTGAGTGGATAATTGCGTGAATGATCCAGGGTATATGTGTTCTTATTATGTGGCTGGAGAGTACATTAATGGTACACTCTCAGTATTTCTCATTTCTGTTATTGCTGACAACCAAACCTCTAGCTCACATCACAGCCGATTATATGTGTTTGGAGAGCCGGTTTGGTCAGCTAACCACCAGTGCATAAAGCCTGACTGTGCTGAGTATCACTTGAACAAGCCGACATTCCCAACAACCAATCACTGCTTAATGCGCAATTTGAAATTGCGAACTAAAAAACGAACTATAATAGCTATCTTGAGAGGAGAAAACCCAGCTTTAATCGCATAACATCACTCAGTGGAAACAGACCATTCACAATTCTGTTTTGTCAAAATGTTTTAAATTTTGACAAAACTGCAACATAAACCCGACTACCTTAATATCATTTGGCAAACACCGTTATAAAGAGCAACTTACATACATCACATTTGAGCAGCTGAGGGTTAAGGGCCTTGCTCAAGGGCCCAGCAGTGGGAGCATGATGGTACTGGGATTTGAACTCACAACCTTCCGATCAATAGTCCAACGTCTTAACCACTGAGTTACCTCCTCCTTCCCATTTCGGCTATTCCCCACAAGGGGTCGCCACAGCGGATCCTTTTGTCCGCACGTCAGATTTGGCAGAGTTTTTACGCCGGATGCCCTTCCTGACGCAACCCTCCCCATTTATCCGGGCTTGGTATTTTCATTTAAATGCAACTTTCTTTTTTGCAGGCAGTCTGTGACTCTTCTGCTGTCCCATCGTTTGCTTGTTCCTTCCCGAAAAAATTCCTTCCCCAGTGAATTTTGGTTTTGGTTCATTTTTTTTTTTATGGGTTAGCTTGTGCTGCTTATGCATGAAATGCCATGCCAGAGTCAAGTGCGGTATTGAGTCAAGGGCGGAAACAGTCGCTTTTCAAAATAAGATCTGGAAGACTAATGAAAGAAAAATAACCCTAATTTTAACCACGAAATTTTTTCTTTTGCGACCCGGTACCAAATGATCCGCGGACCGGGGTTTGGGGACCTCTGTTGTAAGTATACTGAACAAAAATATAAACGCAACACTTTCGGTTTTGCTCCCATTTTGCATGAGCTGAACTCATCTGAAACATTTTCTACATACACAAAAGACCCATTACTCTCAAATATTGTTCACAAATCTGTCTAAATCTGTGTTA
>JAOVYU010000037.1:3381086-3395758 GCA_025674565.1 Synodontis membranacea | reverse complement strand
TATGTAGAAAATGTTTCAGATCTTTGAGTTCAGCTCATGCAAAATGGGAGCAAAACCGAAAGTGTTGCGTTTATATAGTTGGCCATGTGCCGGTTAGAAACAATTAAGACGACCCGAGGGGCACTAATTCACTACCAAACCAACCAATTCCTACAAGAACGAATTTTTGTCAGGTGTTCTCACAAAAAAATTGTATAATCTATTGAAAGGTGTCTCTGCATGCACCTTTCACTCAGCTCACCCTTTCCAGAATCCATTGCGTTGTTTTTGTTTTGAAGCCATGTGACTTACTCTGTAATCATTCTGTGCAGTAAAACCTCTGCATATTCAGTTAGTGACCCCATTCTAAACCTGTCCTGAACTTTATTCATGTTTCATACATGGAAGGTTTGAACAAAAAATATACATTATCTTTTCTTTCCTTTGTAGCCACCTGTGAGATGGCCGAAATCGGTCTGGGTCCATCGTATAAGGAATAACTATTCAGATAAACAGAATGGATCAGTTGGAAGAATTTAAAATATAGATACTTTGATGTTAAAATGTAAGATAGTTTTTGGAAGTATAAGGGACATCAAAAATGTGCTGACTCGTGACTTGGCGCAGAGAATTCTGGGAGCAAGGGCAGGCCCCTTTAAGGTAGCTTATCAAAAATAGTTTTATAAAATTTTGTGCTGGAACTATTTTGTGACAAGACAATATATTAACACAATATGTCAACCAATAGTTTCCTGCTGGAGGCATTTTCTGATGACGTCAGAGTTGATAAATAAAAAATAAATAAAAACATCCCTGCGGTTTTGTTTTTCGAAGACCTGCAAAAGTTTTGATCAGGCGGGATATGACTGTAGCTTGGATTGGATAAGCCGTTATTCACACAGTGATGGGCACGGCAGTTCTTTTAGATGAACTGAATCACTAGAATCAGTTCACTAAAAAGATTCGTTCACCGAATCACCGAAGTTCAGAGCCGACTGGGGGATGGGGGGGGTGCCTGAACTGACGGGGAAAAGATTCGTTCAAATGATTCGTTCACCGATTGACCGAATCATTCAGTGGGGGTGGGGGGGTTGACTGAACTACCTCCGTGAAGTTGGCACCCTATAAAAAGCGATATCACTGATGAAGATGATTCGGTTCAGTCCGTTCACTTAAAAGATTCGTTCGCTCGCGAACGACACATCACTAGTCGGACGTGAATGATACACTTCTGCGCGTGCGCTTTTAAACCTGTCACGCCCACACTTGACAACGTCAAATGTTTCATTTCGGCGGGAGAGCAGAACCTACAGCAAGAAACAAGAACCATCAACTGTTAGAGTTGTCTCAGTCTTCCCCTTCACCTTGGTGTTTTCTCACCCTGTATTACTGTTTTTTTTCCCCTCCCTCCTCCCCCTCTCTTAATGTACTTTGACGGCCGGAATAAAAATGAAAGTACGCAATAAAAAACAAACAAACAAACAAACAACCTATAGCGCATATCAGTATAGCTTTCCCGGACAGCAAGAGCGCGCTTTGAAATCTCGCGAGATTTGAGCTGCACTTCCTCCGCGCAGAGCTGCACGCTGTTGGTGGACTGTGTGTTGTGTTGGTCTGCGCTCCAAATCATGAAGCTTGTCTCTTGGAACATAAATGGCATAAGAACCTTTAAAAACGGGATAAAGTCGGCGCTTGACTCGTTCGACGCTGATATAATATGCGTGCAGGAAACCAAAGTGACGCGTGAGTGAAGGACATGTGTGACTGAGGAGCCATTTCAGTATATCAGCTGATTTATTAGACTGCTGTACCTGCATGTCTTTGCCACATTGTAAAAATGAACTCCCTAACCCTCTTATGCTGTTAGGCGACCTGCTGGACGAAAGGACTGCTATTGTGGACGGATACAACTCTTACTTCAGCTTTAGCCGAGGACGCACTGGCTACTCGGGTAATTCACTTAATGAGGCCTGCTTATATACAGGAAAAGCATTCAGTTAAATATATTATTACCATTTTGGTTTATTACTCAGTATTTGATAACTTTGGTACTTTTTTTAAAATATGCATCTAAAGAGGAAATTAGTGTTTGTTTGTTTGTTTGTTCTTGTTGTTTGTTTACCATACTTTATCTAAACAGGGGTCGCGACGTTTTGTAAAGACTCTGCCACTCCATTCGCAGCAGAAGAAGGACTGACAGGTCGCCTTGTCAATCATGGAGATGCTGTCGGTTGCTATGGTGATCAGGGGGGATTCTCCATAGATGAGCTCCAGTCACTTGATAATGAAGGAAGAGCCGTGATCACCCAGCACAAGTTCAAACACTCAGTGTAAACCTCTCCTGTTTTTAACGCGGCCTCGTCTGCTCGCCCTTGTCCTCTCGATGATTTCGTCGCAGTCTTAACCCTTTATCGGGCGTTCAGTGAAATACTTGGAAGCTCAACATTTCAACCCTTTAGTGTTTTTGGAGGACATATTTCAACCAAGTTGTTATTTTTATTTTTTGCCAATCAAGGCCAATAATGTTACCATATACGGTTCTTTGTCGGTCTGGGGGGGGGATTTCCGAACATAGAACATAGTATTTATACTCGATACATATTATCGAGTATAAATATAAAAAAAAATTAAGGAAAACACTTAAAGGAACATTTATTTATTTGCAATGTTAAAAATTTAAATCCATGTGGTTCTACAAGGTATAGTTCATTATATACCTCAGCTATATTTACTATGTGGACACCCGACCAATCAAAACTCATATGTGCATGCTGAACATTCTATTACATATTTAGCTATTATAATAACCTTCGCTCTTCTGGAAAGATTTTCCACTTAGATTCTGGAGCGTGGCTGGGGTTTGCTCATTCATCCACAGGCGTTAGTGAGATCAGGGACTGGTGCCTGTTGAGAAGCACTGGTACTCTTTTTTTTTTTCCAGTTCACTTTGAAGGTGTTCAGTGGGGTTCAGGTCAGGGCTCTGTGCAGGCCAATCCAGTTCTTCCATACCAACCTTGACAAATCATGTCTAAATAGACCTCGCTGTGTGTACGGGTATTGTCATGCTGGAGCAGGTTTGGACTGGACCTCTTGGTTCTAGTGAATGAAAAATGTAATGCTACAGCGTACATTGGGGGAAGGCCACATATGGGTGTGATGGTCACGTATTCATGTATTTTGGCCATATAGGGTACTTTTGGCAGCTGGGATTGGCTCCGGCCTCCCCAGAACGGTGATGGATGTTTTGCATGTACAATTTGGTTTCAGATGATTTCCTCAGATCATAGTGATGAACAAGACTGTTTGCATGGTAATTATTTTCCACAGGGGAGCAGTAGGATTTGAGACGCTGACTGTCATCAATGTGTATTGCCCGCGTGCGGATCCAGAAAAGCCAGAGAGAAAGCAGTTTAAACTACAGTTTTACAAACTCCTACAGAGCAGGGCTGAGGCGATTTTGGGGCCTCAGAGGTAAGCAAGAATTGATCCAGAGGGACATTATTTAATACAATTGCACCCTTAACATTCCACTTCTTATTTTGATTTGAAATTTTAATTGCTATTGCTATTATTCTGTCTAGTCATGTGATCATTTTGGGAGATATAAACACCTCTCACCGGCCCATAGACCACTGTGACCCAGATGATGTGGTATGTGTTTAGGAATACCAAACTATATATAAGGAGCATGCAGTGATTCATAGTCTTTTTTTTCTATTTCCTAAATATAAGCTCTTACTTGGTTGTTGTCACCAAACTTTGTCTCATTTTTATGTTCATGTCCCACAGGAGAACTTTGAGGACAATCCAGGCAGAAAGTGGTTGGATAGATTCCTGTTTGGGCAAGCAGAAAATGGGAATGATGATGAGGAGGAACGTTCTGAAGCCTCCCAGAATTGTGTGTCTGGTGGTAATTTTATTGACACCTTCCGCCATTTCCATCCCACGCGTTCCAACGCTTTCACTTGCTGGTCTACACGTACAGGAGCTAGGCAAACCAACTATGGCACCCGGATCGACTATGTCTTTGCCAATCGTTTGCTAGTTGAGACATACTTTCTGAATGCAGATATCATGCCAGAAGTGGAGGGTTCTGATCACTGTCCCATATGGGCTAAACTAAACTGTACATTTTTACCCAGTCCTAGGTGCCCAGCTCTGTGCACCTGTTATATGCCTGAGTTCATGGGGAAGCAGCAGAAACTCTTGCGCTTTCTTGTTAAAGTGTCTGACCAACACACAAATGGCAGAGACACTGAAAAAGCCTTGCCTGGATCTCAAGAGGCTGGGGAGATTCGTGAGAACCTCAATCCTGTAGCAGCAGGTGTCAATTCTGGGAGCAAGAGACCTTCAGATGGATTACCAGAGTCATCAGCATTCAAAGGAAAAAAAAGCAAACATGCTAAAAAGGCAGGTAAACCTCAGGGCAGTCTCTTGACTTTCTTTAAACCTAAACTGACCCCAGTGGTATCTTCCAGCCAGAGCCTAAGCTCAGCTGAGACCACTGAGACGGGTTTAAAGAGTCAGGGCGACGTGCCTGAGATTCACAAAGGTATAGAAAATGATGTCCACAGCTGCATCGCAACCAACAGCATGCTTACAGAGTGCCACACTGAGGCGAAAGTGAAGGGTGAGACAAGTAACTTAAGGATCAAAAAGACTAAGGAAGAAGAAGAAGAGTGTTGTCAGGATCAGATCCAAAGCAATGCCACACTCAATCAGGAGACCAAGAAAGGATCCTGTCCGGACTTTTGGAAATCAGTTTTGCACGGCCCACCCCAGCCGCCGCTGTGTAATACACACAACGAGCCGTGTGTGCTGCGGACTGTAAAGAAACCCGGACCGAATTTGGGCCGGCAGTTTTTTGTATGTGCCCGTCCTCAGGGTCACACATCCAATCCAGAGGCAAGGTGTAATTTCTTTGCCTGGGTGGACAAACGCAAGTAGAAGCCCACCAAAGTCGGTTTATATGGTGCTAGAAGAGTGTTGAAATTTGTTTTGTATTTTGTATGTTTTTATTGTATAAATAAATAATTGATAGATTTCACAATGGTGCGTTCTTACAGTTCTGAAGCCCAAACACATGTATAGTGGTATAGTGGTAGCTCAGTGGTTAAGACAATGGGCTATCGTGCAGAACATCATGAGTTCAAATCCTGACATCACCATGACTACCAGTGCTGGGCCCTTGAGCAAGGCCCTTAACCCTCAACTGC
Source organism: Synodontis membranacea (assembly GCA_025674565.1). Classification (NCBI taxonomy): domain Eukaryota; kingdom Metazoa; phylum Chordata; class Actinopteri; order Siluriformes; family Mochokidae; genus Synodontis; species Synodontis membranacea. The sequence continues at coordinate 3,390,563 of JAOVYU010000037.1, read as the reverse complement.
CCAGTTGTATAAAATCTATGTTAGATGTAAGTCGCTCTGGATAACGGTGTCTGAAAAATGACATAAAAGTAGTCAGGATTCTGTTGCAGTTTTGTCAAAATGTAATTTTTTTTTTTTTTTTTGACAAAACAGAATTGTGAATGGTTTTTGTTTTTTTTTTATTTATTTTTTTTTTATAACATTTACGTCATGACGTAAATATAACGACGCCCTTATCCGGAGCGACATTTATATACGTCATGACGTAAACGTACAGTAATGTAAATATAAAGTTACAACTGATTTTAAAAACACACACACCACGACCTTCTAATCTCTGTAATGTAAAGCATTTGACCATATCTATTGTTATAAAAAAGATGAAGATTTCTTCAGTTACTCGTGTAGTAGAAAACAAATAATCCTCAGTGCCCCCCCCCCCCCCCGTTTGGCGGCGAGATGACAGGAGAGGGGGGGCAGAGTGGGAGGGGGCACTGAGGCACTGAGGCACGCGCACTTCCGCCCGTTTCTCTGAAACTTCTCAGCGTTTCCGCCTTCACGCGGAGGAAGAAAAACGGCTCAAGAAAAAAGAAAAAATGAGTATTTAAGGTCGTTGTTCAGATTGTTTTTTTTTTTTCTTCCCCCCCTAAGTGGGATGTCTACTTACATTCACAATGCAGAGGTAAGTTCTGTTCCTGCCCCTGTGCGGCGGTTATAAGGAGAGAGTTTTATGATGTCGCCTAGACGAAATGGCGCTCGTGCCTGTGGCCCTGGCTGATGATGTAGCAGCTTTACACCGTTAGCTTCCGTTTAACCGAAAATGATCTCGATACCGCGTCCTTTCAAATGTGACAGCGACTTTAAAAATAAACAAAAGATTTGAATTACAACCCAACTCGTGTCAGTTTGCGAAAAAATATTAGAACATGACAGCAGTGTGTTATTTTTTCCCTGACTGGACATTAGCTACAGATACAGATACAGGGCTCTGGCTAGCAAACACCACACAAGTGAAGCTGCAACTGACTCAAATTCACATTTCATGTCTCCATCTTAATATTCCTTCTTTTAATATACACACTCGTGTGTAATTTTGGGAAGGATGTGTTGTGAATTTTCTCATTCATTAGGTCATTTATGGTTCGGGAGTGGGGGGGGGGGCGGGTTGTTATTTGTTTGTTTGTTTTTGTTTGTTTTTACAAAGACATGACGTGTCACATTTTAATTGACGTATTTTGCGTGGACCAGAATGCATTGCGGAGGGAAACTGTCATGGTAACGCCAAACAGAGGCCATTAATGAAGACGTGCATTTAATATAATTGTAGTTTGAAATGAATGCCTGGTAATCTAATGGTAATGACGTTTGTCTTTTTCTTTTTTACAGTGGAACAGGAGTTTATTACCAGGCAATGCCTGCAGTGGGACCTGATGGGAAAAATGTGATGAAGTTGATTCCGGTTAAGAAAGTGAACGGCCACTTTTTTCACACGGAGGTACTTCCTTCGAGAAATGTCTGCTTGCCTGCTCACGCGTCTCCTGTGCCTTTACCCCAGAACAGAATTCCCACGCTTCAGCCAACAGCAGATGGACGGTTCATCTTAAAGACCCCGCTCGAAGTGAATACTGTGTTCAGTTCCGTGAAAAATCAGCAACAAGGATCGAATGCCTTACTACAATCCCCTGTCAACCGTGTACACGTCCCACTGGTCACCTGTAACATGGCAAAAAACGTGTTGCAGTCACCCGTTCAGCCTAATAACAAGGCAGTATTCGTTACTAACAGTACATTGCTGCCAAACACTGTTAAACCAGCTGCACTTCCGAGTGGACATTACCTTCAGATCCCATCTAATGCCACGGTCAGGACCCTCCCTGCCTCTGCGTTCCCGTCGTCTATCAAAAACAGAATATGCCACTCCGCGAATGACTCCAACCCCGTGAAGGGTTTACCAATGGTTCTGTACGTGTCTCCAGTCAGCTCTCTGAAATTAGACCAACAAGCTCCGTGTCTCAAGAACCCCAGTGAGCCTCCCCAGACTCTGAGTCACGCATCTACTGCGAGCGTCGCGAAAAGCCCGGCGGAACCTCAGAGGAACAGCCAAGGGGGCGTCACTCCAATGAAGTGGGTGGTTGAAGAGAGGGCAGGAAGCAGTGCGCCGTACCTCATACCCGTGACCTCACCCGACATTTCCTCAGACATTTTAAAAGCAGTCAAGCATATGGAGTCATCGAGAGTTGTGAACCAAGTCGCAAAAGAGCCCGTGTCTGCTAACGTCAGCAAAGAAACGGTTACACCAGGGAACGACAATGCCCTTGTGATGTGCAACGGTAAAGTGTACTTTGTAGCAAAAAAAAATTCCGAAGTCACCAAGGATATGATCACTAATGCCGCAAGCAAACTGCCCCCCAGAAAATCTGCTCAGTCCCCTCCTACTGCTTTAGGTACAGGTCCTTCAGACACGAGTCAAAAGCAAGATCCAAAAAGCCCAGTAGACAATAAAAAGCCAAACGACATCATTGATTTGTGTGATGACGATGACGAGAATTCAACTTGCACATCATCTGGGAGGATAATTATGCCAAGTGACACAGTAAGTGAGCATGACGACGACTCCAATGTGATTTTTGTGTCATACATTCCACCGAAGTCAACTGAGACCGAGACTGAGACCAAGGAAGTCACAGACATGACATCTCTGATCGATTGTGCGAGAGATACAGACGACGCAAACTTGGACAAAGCAAGCACGGAGACATCTGGCGAAGTGAACAGTACCTGTAGCAGTGACATGGATGCAAGTAAACGTGAAGCTGTTCATGTGAAGGGACCTGCTCTTGAAGGAAATGAAGCGCCGTCAGAAAAGCTAGAAATAGTTTGTGGTCAACAGGCTGATGTTACTGAAAAGGTACAGCAACGTAAATGCTCTTCTAAGTTAAAAAGGACTATAAGTAATTATATAGCCAAAAGAAAAATATTTGTACAGTATTTGTGGATTATCTTTGGCTACAGTGATTTGGCTACTATACATCTCAAGTTGTATAGTCTCATCGAATTTATTCTTGCAGTATCAGCATTTGTATACTCCTGTATTTGTACAGTGCAAATCATTGGGTTTTTTTTTTCATGGTTCGTGAATAGAATAGAATAGAATAGAATACCTTTATTGTCATTGTACAGGTACAACGAAATTATATTATATTATATTATATTATAATGTCACTAGGTGAACGTTAACGTGTGTATGTCCTGCGTTGTTCTTACTTATTTATTTCATTTGTTTCTTTATTTTCTTTTTAACAGCCTTTAGAGGAAATGGTTCCAGACCACACACATCAGCCTAAGAGCGATTCTGAACTCAGACAGACTTTTGGGATTACCGCTGACTTGAGTGTTTCCTTACAAAAGATAGATGTGTATGAAGAGTCAGAGGCACAGGAACGTCTCTTGCAGAGCCAGAAAAGGTTAATTAATAAACGCACACTAGACGGCATTCGCAAACTGATTCATGACTCAAAGATCGAGAAAAAAATCAAACAGCTGATTCAGACACAGGTGAGATTTATTCTTATGCTTAAGGTGCTTTATGCTTGTTCCGAACATTTCTCAAAGTGTCGCTGTATCAGTAATGTCTCAGAAGAAGCCTGCAGATAGGCGATTTCACCATGTCTTAGTTGTAACCTATACACCTGCTCACCTCAGCTATCCGATCCACCAATCAGGTGACAGCAGCACAGTGCATAAAATCATGAAGATTCAGGTCAAGAGCTTCAGTTAATGTTCATATCAGACATCAGGGTTTTTTTTAATTTTTTTATTCAGAATACAATTGAGTGAGGATATAACGATTTGTTTTTTTCTTGAACTCCCTAAGAACCCGTGTGTACAAGTAATGTAAGTAGGTACAACAGTTTTGTCTATTGTGTTATTAACATTTGTTGTATTGTGTGTGTCTGCAGGCGTCCACACCTGTGAAAAGTGGCAAAAGAAAACGGCTGGAGTGGAATAGAGAGAAAAATGGACAGGATTCCTTTTTTGACACACATTCTTCTCTTCCCTCTAACGGTTTAGTAGAACATGACAGTGAGATTCAAAGTGTGTCAGCTGAAGAGGGTACAGACAGACAGGCCTTTCAGACATGTCAAAGTGCAGAGGAAGAAACAGTGTTCACTAGTGGTACGTGTACAGTGTCAGACACAACCAATAACCCCCTCTGTTCCTCCTCCTCGCTCAAGCCTGTACAAGCTCATACTGACAAGTGTCAAAGTGAAGGTCCATATTGTTGTTCAGGGTTACGGAAAACCCCGCCTCGTTCGAGCAAGGGGTGTGGGAGAGTGTGCACAGCATGTCCTTGTGGAACTACGGTAGGAGGAGTGGCTGGAAATTCAGCATCTAAACAACGAGACCAGCCAAACACTTGTTCCAGTGTTAATTCATCTACAGTTGTTTCTGGTGAATCAAACAGAGACGTGACTACAGTTGACCGATTGGCAGATTCAGTTTCAAGCTCAGCAGACAGCAACGGTGCATCAGGAATTTCAGGACAGGACAGTCAATTGCCTGCTAGTAAGGATGTTCAAGGCACTTTGACCACTGCTGCCTTTTCTAAACGTCAACCTGACAGTCAACCAGCGACGACAGGAACATGCAGCAGCAGTTCAAGGTGCACAAAAGACCAGACTTGTGATGAACCTACAAGCAGCCAGTTTGAAACGGGCACTCTGAAACCAAGCACACTGAACGAGGAGAAGAAGATTTCATCCTCGGTTCAACCGTCATTCTATACGAGTTACAGAATACCTTGTGAACTGTACTCCTCTGAACCGCTGGACCCTGAGGAGATAAAACGGCAGGAGAGAATCAAGCGCCTTAAAGATCTTCTGCAGGAGAAAGAGGCTGCACTCGAGAAGTTGAGGAAAAGCATGTGAGGGCAAGAAGAACCTGAATTTACTTCAGCAGCTGGATAACAGTGGAGAAGTCATCAGTATAAAGTGCAGATCAGTTAAAGGCAGACTCTGGTTATGCATACATACATTTTTAAGTATATCAGCATCAGTATGTTTTGAATGTGTGCACACATTGATCTATTTACTAAACTTAAATGTGTTATTCTTTTCGTTTGGTTATACAAGAGAATGTGGCTTCATTTTGCATTTCTTAGTTATTTAATATTTCAAAAGACCTGTACAGTTTTGTGACACTTTATATACACTTTTCCGAAGTCTTGTGTACACATTGTCAGTATATTTCATTTGCATGAGATAAAATACTGCAGACATCATTTTTGCTTCATAGCAGCGTAGCTAATTTCAAAATAAACATCATACAGAGTAGTAAGGCGCTTACTTCAGTTTGTTTTGCACAGGTTCTGAGATTTTGGGATTGTTCTACAGCTCCGTTACACTTTTCTTAAAATGCCAATTAAAATTCCTGTTTTGTAATTCTGTGTGAGGTTTTATAGCCGAGTCTGTGACATTCCTGTCAGCAGATAGTCCTTACGTGGAGTCTACAAGTGATGTAGGCAAGTTTTATGAATATAAACTGAAGCAGATACTGAGTAATTGCCGCATTGTAGGCCTTTTAAAAGATGCCAGGATGTCCTTTGAGTCCTTTGGTTTTAATAAGGATGCAGTTTTTGTATCAGTAATATAGTTTAGAATTACAAGTTGGTGAACACCAGCATGTAGCAGATTTTTATATCTATGGTGAAAACTCCATATACTCTAGGTTATAGTCACAGGTTTCCAACCCTGGTTCTGCAGAACCCTCTGTCCTGCGCGTTGTAGTGTTTCTCCTGCTCTGATGCACCCATTTCATCTCAGGAAAGAAAAAATGAACTGATTAATTATATTAGGTGTAACATTTATGATAAAATGTAAAACAATAAAAATATTAAAAGTAAACCTTGCTGAAGATAGCTAGGTTTTATTTAAACCTGCTGTTATTTTCTATAAGAGCAGCATGCACTGTAGTGCCGACTGTAAGCCAAATCACAGGTTAATTAATGCAGTCGTACTAAATAATTAATTATAATTGTTTCTATAGTAACAGCTAATAGCAAACAGAATTATTAAATTAATTAATTAACAAATATTTTGCTATTTGCAAGAAAAACATTTAGACATTGATATGGTGAAGGTTTCTGTAATTGGGAATTTAATAATTTGTTTAAGGAGTCTTTAATATCAGTGTTTTGGGTTTTTTTTTTTATGTTTTCAGCCAAGTTTTCAGGACAGACGACATGACACTGTAACATGACACTGCAAGTTTGAATTACTGAATCTTATTTGTTAGAACATGTGATGTCATGTGTACATCTTGCTGTAACGTGAATGTACTTTTCAAGACAGACGTTTTTTCTTCCGTCTGACGAGTTCCGTTTTTTTCTTCTTTGTCTCATTAACTTCGAGAGAATCCGGGAGAAGCTTGTGAGGGAGAAACGGTTTCTAAGATAAGTGATACACAGAGATAACTTATTTTGCAGATGTTCCATACAATTTTTTTTAAAAAAAGTGCAGTTTGTCAAATTTAAATTTTAATTGTTGGCTCTCTGCGGAATAAATGGAACAATGCACTTCAGACTGTGTTGTTATTACAAAAGTAATCCATTCGAGGGTGGATTATTTTCTTACAACAGCACGTCATGTTATTCCTTACATACAGTCGTGGTCAGAAGTTTGCATAAACTAATCATTTACAAGAATGTCTTGGTAACATTGGGCTTTCAGTGATTTCTTTGAACTGTTCTTTTTCTGGGAAGGAAGGCTTGTTCAAAAAAAAATCTTTGATAGAAAAAAAAAGAAAGAAGGGAAAAACGAGAATTTGGTGCACAATTTTTTACATTATTTTGGGTTATGTGGAATCAACACAGGGTCAAAATTATACATACAGCACACCTAATATTTGGTTAAATGTCCCTTAGAAAGTTTCACCTTGACCAGACGCTTTTGGCAGAATTCTGGTTGGATATTTGCTTTTCTTGCCACAACTGGTAGTGTTCAATTAAATTTGTGGGTCTCCTGGCAAGGACCCGACTTTTAAGCACTGTCCATATATTTTATATAGGGCTGAGGTCAGGACTTGTTCCAAGCTTAATGTTTACCTGCTTTATCCATTCACTCTCATTTCATGTCTTGGTTATGCACTACCGTCAGCCCTAGGTACCCATGTTCATAATCCTGTTTAAACATTCATTAAAGGTCTGGTTCCAGTTTAGAAAGCATTTCCGCATTAATCATTTAAGCTCATAGAAATGAGAACCCTATAGCGAAAAACCACCTCTTCCCACCATCTCAAATGCTTTTCTAATGTGGCATAATATTGGTTTAGTTTTCCTTAAAGATCTTTTTGCAGAGTGAACACTGATGCCCTTTGAAACACTGCAGAAGAGATATCATTTTTTCCTAAATCTCATTTTTTTTCAGGTTTTTGCAAATTAGGAGCTTTGTAAACAAGTATTTTAAACTTCCATATTTGCCAACTAAAAATGGTGTTGATGAATTATTCGCATTAGACCCTTATAAAAAAGGTACTATATCTCAAGTTTCCATCAGAATTCAGAGTTTGAACGTACCCTCATGGGATAAAACTAAAACAGCATGGGAGCAGGACCTGAATATTACACTCTCCAGGGAGACTTGGCAAGGCTGTTTAGAAACTATCCACGATTCCTCCTTTTGCATCAGACAATGCCTGATTCAATTTAAAGTAGTACATCGTTTACGCTACTCAAATGCCAAAATGTATCCTAACGTCAGTCCAGCAGGTCTGCGTTGTCGGCAGGGTCCAGCTTCTGTAGGCCATATGTTCTGCCACTGTCATCAGCTAAAAAATTTTTTGAAAATCATTTTTATGGCTCTGTCATCCTTGTGCGGCAAAATATTGGTGCCTTCTCCATATATTGCCGTATTTGGGGTCCCCCCCTGAGATTACAGTTTCTGTTGCACATGCAAAAAAAACCAAAAAAAAAAACAACGCTTTCCCTTCTTTGATGGCCAGAAGACTCATTCTTCTCCTGTGGAAATCTGACAAACCGCCATCCTTCAATAGCTGGATTAGAGAAATGCTTTCGATGCTGCAGCTAGAAAAACTGAGATGTGGTGGAGCTAATTGTCTGGCTAAATTTATAACGATCTGGCTGCCTTTTATTATGTTAAGGACCTGAACCTGTGATTAATTAATTTAGGTATTGTACATAACGACATTGCATTTGTTATACTTCTGTGCCGGTGGGGAACTTCTTTTTTTTTTTTTTTTTTTTTTTTAATTAAAATTTTATTCATTTATTGTTAATTTATTCATATATAATTTTATTTTATTTATTAATCAGTTTGGCAATATCTTTCACTATTCTTTTTGCTGTCATTTTTGGTCTATTTTGTTTATGTGTTACTGTTCTATTACTGTTCAGAAAAAACATATTAAAGTAAATAAATAAATAAAGCATTAAAAAAAAAAGAATTCTGAGATTCTTTATTATTCCATCCATTTTGTGCAATGCACCAGTTCCACTGGAAACAAAACAGCCCCAGAGCATGATGCTACCACCATCATGCTTCAGTTGTTAGTGTTTGTTGTGGTAAAAACAGGTTACGGTTTGTTCCTTTTGTTTCCTGTGGTTCGTTAAACTTTTCCACTTTTATCCGCTTCATTTGGAGTTATGTGCAATGCTCTGACGAGTGTTGAAACGAAAGTAAAAATGCATCATTGTTCCTTTTGTTACAAAAATAAACTAAATTAACTTTAAAGTCCATTCAAAGTTTCACAGGTTTCAAAGATCAAGTTGATGTTTTGTTATGCAAACACTGTCAATGACTCTGCTGACACCAGTCACTGACATCATCTTAAACTGAATTTTCTTCTTGCTTTTCCTGAAGAGGAACACACTCATACAATATTGGATGCACACTAAACAATAAACAACAAAACATGCTAAATTCCATTATAATTTTAACTACATTATAAAACAAAATACACAATTTTATATTATAAATCAGTATAAACAAATGGATCCTACGGTTCTTCTGTACCTCTTGTGGCCAAAAAAAACCTCAATCTTTATCTCATCTTACCATAAAACTTTCCTCTACAAGGCCTTTTCTTTGTCTATGTGGTCAGCTGCAAATTTTAGTTGAGCTCGAAGATGTCAATTAAAAAAAAAGGCATTCCTGAGTTGGGCCAATTTAACCACTTGTTAATATGGAGTACTGCAACCTATTCATTGAAGCTGCTTCAAATATATTTAGCTGGCTCAAAGACATGAGATTGAATAGGCAACCTCTCAAATGCAAAGTGCATAACTGGGACCTCCTATTTCCATTTGTGCTAGCAGGGCATGAACTTATCCATTTACAAACTAAATGCACTTTATTTGCAGAGAGGGAACAGGCGGAGAGCACTACAGCACTGATCTAACACTAATCACTAAAGTACTTATCTAACACTAATCACTACAGCACTGATCTAACACTAACCACTACAGCACTGATCTAACACTAA